>JAOVVB010233510.1:0-10143 GCA_028570985.1 Heterobranchus longifilis
CATAAGTTGTTACATCATTATAATTAGCCTTTATGTTGTACTGTGGTACAAATATGATGTAGTTGTTTTTTATCATGCGTATTCTTCGCTAGTAATCCATGTCGATATCGAAAATTTAGTGAATATCTGCAAGTGAATACCTTCTGGATTTGTGACTGCCTGATCGAATGCTGCAGGGAATGCTGCGAAATCTCAGAGAGAAGCTCCGAGGTAGAGGAGGTGTTTACCAGAGAAATAAAGGGGAGGTTAAAGACTCGCTAAGAGCTCAGTAGCCAGCTTGCGTTAGCCAATCGTCATCCACATCAAATCGGCTGCATCGCACAAAAGCAATAATAAGTGCTTCCTTCCTTATCTGCCAGCGTGATAAATTACACGGCCAGAATAAAGCGAATAAGAAGCTCGAGTGGAGATGGATATCAGAAAATGAAATATAACACACATATGGTGCGGGCTCTCACATCCTCCAGCGTTTTTAATAAAGGTGACACATTCTGCTTTTCCACAGCCACCATTCGTGTTTGATGATTTTTTTTTTCTTCTGCATCATTTTTACAATATATACAATGTTTTCTACAGGCAGCGGCAATACTGAGCATACACGTATTGGTCGTTATATTAGGAACATCTGTACACCTGCTCATTACAACGTGTGAAAGGTGCAACAAACAGACACAAAACGTCCAGCATCTGCATCTGTCCTGTGGGCAGAGATGTCTTTTTAAGGAGAGAGAGGTAAAGAAAAGAATGTCCAGAACTGGTTCAAGATGACATGAACATGACTAGGGTAACTCAAACAACAATTCTTTACAATGGTGGTAGGCATAAAATAATGTCAAAAAACAAAATACACTATATGACCACAGATCTATGGATAGCTGACTATTACAGTATATAGATCCCCTGTGGGTCTTCCCCAGATTGAAGCACACAATTGTATAGGAGGTCTTCGTAATGCTGTAAAAATGGCCCCTTACTTGAACTACAGGGTCCAAACCTGTTCCAGCACATCAGTGTCCCAGTGCACAAATAAAACTCTGTGAAGAAATGATGAATTTAACTTAATTCAATTTAAATTAAGAAATTATGGAATAAATAATCTGGATACTAATTTTAGAAAATCTATAAATGTATATGTAATATTTGTTATTCCTAAGCAAGAGTTGACAATATCAAGAAAAAACTCCCTGTGATAGCATGAGGAAGTGAAGTCCAATCTGTTCAAGTTACCAGCTGTTTACTGATGGAGAATTAGGTTCAAAATTGTTTGCAGCAATTTTGAGCTTAAGACCAATCAGGCAACTGCAGCCACAAACCATCGCAGCTCAAAATCATCTTCATGGTTAGTAAGTGGAATTGTCACGAGTAGTCTCATGCACCTTTAAGCAGACTATATGGGACCATCCCCACGAGAGTTTTCACTATCATGGGAACTCTAACCAAAAGAGAAAGCGTTAGGTACGCTCACTGTCACATAATGTATATTTTGTGTAGAATGTAAGCTGGGACTCCAGCAGGACTAAACTAACCTCCACATGACATCATAACTAAAAAGAAAGAAAGCAAACCCAGACATGGGGGCTTCCTGAGTAGTAAGACAACCAGTCACTTCATTTTTAACTTACCCTGGTGACCTTTTGGGAGTGGGAGAAGACAGTATCCAATTGTATCAGTTTGCTCATGAGTCCTCCACACCATCTCCTTTACCTATTCACAAAAGCTTGTCTAGACAAATAATTTTTAAGCCTATACTACACACTGAGACTATGTCTGAGTCCTTAAGACTAATAGAAAGGCTATTCTAAGGCTAATGCACAAGACACTTTTCTGCACCAAACACTTTACACCAGGACTGTGTTATTCCAGCTATTCGTATAGCTTGTGCAATATCTTCTTATTTAGGACAATCATCACTGTTTGCACCAAGATCCAGGTCCCACTTCACATACATTCCATTGTATATATTGTTATATTTATTATATTTTAGTGCAATTGCCTTGTGTTTATTCTTTAGTTTATTCTTTAGTTTATTCTCACATCTATTATTGCTGCTGGTCTCTTAGAGCTACCAAACAAATTTTGTTGTATCATTACAATGAAAATGAAGTCCCTTTATCTTATCTTTATCTTATTCTAGAAGTGTTTGCTGTAGTCATTATACAAGGTACCAGCTAACAGCCTGTACTTTTTTAAATGAAGAGGTATGGCAGATCATAAAATCCCAGCAGCTCAGTCTGGTACAATTCCCTGTTGCAAAGGTCGATAGAAGTATTTAAAAAAAATAATACAAAAAAGTCACTGGTGGCTAATACAGTGTGTATAATATAGGGGTGCTCATATTCTCTGGTTCTAGTAAGGAGTCTGGTTACTGCATTCTAAACTATTGATGAACCTAGTGAAACATCCAGATAGTAGGCCTTACAGTAGTCGAACCTAGAGTTAACAAAAAAGATGGACTATTTTTTTATGCGTCATGTACATCATGTAGTGATACTATATTTATTGTTTTGCCAATATTTCTGAGATGGAAAAAAATTTCTAGCCCCTAATATTATTAGCTATATGAGCTTTAAATTAAATCCTGGAATCGATAATGAAGCCAAGATCTTTTATTGCTGCACATGATGAAACAGAATGGTCACCCAGAGTTACTATGAAACCTTATTTCTAGCTACATGTGGACCTAGTACCATTAGCACTTCTATCTCGTCAGATTTAAGTAGAAGGAAGTTAATGAAGCATATCTACAGAAAATAGCAATGGTCTGAAATGTACCCTTGAGGGCACCACCTTTATTTTTACATTTTCCCCTACAAACTGATAATGATCGGTCAAATAAGACCTAAGCCCCGAGAAAGCTCTGTTATTGACTCATATAGCATTTTCTAATCTAACAATGAAAAAACTGCACTAAGGTCAAGCAACACAAGCAATTAGACATAACACAGATGCCAGTAGTAGATTAAATTAAATTAAATTGAACTAAATTTTATTTGTATAGTGCTTTTAACAATTGTCATTGTTGCAAAGAAGGTTTATCAAAAGAATTATGGAAGTTTATATGAAATATGAATGTGTATGAATCAAAATAAGGTGCCTGATGTTCCTGATGAGCAAGCCAAGGGTGACAGCTACAGTGGCAAGGAAAAACTCCCTCAAATGGCAATAGGAAGAAACCTTGAGAGGAACCAGACTTAACAGGAAACCCATCCTAATCAATGCATGAAAAGAGCTGTATCCGGACAAATATGAGTTTGGGAAATCCCCGCTAAACTTTAAGTTTGTCAGATGTATTGGAAATGCTTGGAAAGGTAGCATGCAAAAGGAAATTTTGTGAAATGACCAGATACCTCATGTATGTGGATGTATTCGGGAATCGGTGAAAGTTTCTAGGAATCCTCACAACTAGCAGTGAGAGGTGATGGCGGTGAGGTGTAAAGGCCTTTTGTATGTTAATGACTAGCAGAAAGAGATGCTGTCCGTATTATCATAGCCAGGTGGGGGGATTAGCCATGGTGTGCCTTTGTCTCTTCAGCTTGAGGGTTTAAAAGAGAAGCAAGCTGCACACACTGCTCTTCTCAAAGAGGTTATCCGGCGTCTTGACGCACTTGAGCGCAAGTTTGATAAGCGAAGACCACAGGAAGAGTCAAGCTATGTGCATAAAAGAGCTAAGAGCGTGCATAACGTGGGCATTGCGGTAAATTGAGCTTTACGTTAGCTGACAATATAGTAGTAAATTATACCTTGCCAAGTTAGCCTAAGCACTTGGCTACACAACTACTTTTTGTTACTTGCATTGTTGTAGGTGTCCAGCTTATTTAACAGTTCGTCATGTCCGAATTATACGATGTTGTTTAAAAATGTATGCATTAAAGCGTTTTTAATTCACCGCTGAAGGAAGCTGTAAGTAGCCTTCATAATTCAGAAAACAATACCCATATAAATACGATCCACAATCTGGGTAAGAATGTCGTTTCTTTACATGCTATGTATGGGGTTTTACTATCAGACATTGCAGAGGAAATACTCTTTGTTTTAGCCAGGAAAGTCTCAGCTAAGAGACGTTAAGACAGGGGCTAAAAACCAACAAAGATGACTAAGTGTACGACTTTCTCTATATATTAAGTTCGGTACATCTTTGAGTGTTTTTAGGGGTTAACGTATGGTGTGTTTTGCAGTTGCTGGAGTCCAAATGTAGAGTCGTTCAAACAGATGCAGAGAGAGAACTGTGGCAGACTGCAATGCTGGAACTCATGTTCGATGAGGAGGATGCCATTGGGTCCCATGTCATCAGCGTGTAATATCTAATGGGACCGAGCTAGAAGGACATTTATTTTGGACATCTAACAAGCACTGGTGCATGTTTGTTTTAGTATTGCTTTTAATTTAATTGCACCTTCGTAAATATTTTATTTTGTAAATACGAAACGTTCGTAAATAAGGGTCTATCTACATACCTGTCCAATAACCAATCAAGTCACTAAGTTATGAGGGCTTGGGTTGGGCTAAATAAAAAATAGTGGCTGGGTAATATCCCAATAGATTTCAGGGTTTTGGAAGTGTCTTTTTTTTTTTTTCAATAACCAATCAATGTTGAGATTGAGGGAAGAACAGAGTTGTGCAAAGGTGTAAAATGCAAATAGGGCTTGAGGTGTGAATGTCTCCTGACAAAATCCATGATTATTTGCCATGGCAACAAATTGTTGTACCATGGAAGAATACCTCAGCAAGATACATCCCAATTGGTATTAATCTGGAAGCTATCCTAGCTTGGTGGAATTTGATGTATACGCTCAGTGGTACTTGTAGATACTTCTGAAAATCAGTGGTGCATACGAGTTTCCAAGTACAGATACACCTCTTTTCATGCGGTGAATTTGGGTGATAACGGATAGCAGGGCTTGATCTGCAGTCATACTGTGTGTTAGGAGGCTGGAAGTTCAGTATAACAGGAGATGTGTTTACGTTAATATGGAGTCCAGTTTATTATTGTTAATTTACCACTTTAACCAGCGTATATTTATTTCCTGCTATTTGCGCAAAAACGCTTTTTTACTTGACTTGATTTGACTTGGTTATGATGCCCTAAATCCTGATTAATACATTTGGCTATGAAAATAACTGCTGTGCTAAAATTTGGCCTATAGTTGGACAGCTGACAGCAATCGAGGTCACGTTTCTTAAATAGTGGTTTGATAACTGCTAGTTTAAAAGATTTTGGTACATATTTTAACCAATGCTGAGAGGAAAGTTACATATTTGTAGAGATTCAATTCTTTCTGGTATTATCTTCAGGGGTGGGTAGTAATGAGGTCCGTTTACTCCGTTACATTTATTTAAGTAACTTTTTTTTTTTTTTTATGTACTTCTATGAGTAGTTTTACTGCAGCATACTTTTTACTTTTACTTGAGTAGATTTGTGAAGAAGAAACACTTCTCTTACTCCGCTACATTCGTCTACGTTTGACTTGTTATTTTTCTACCTTTTATTTTACACATTATAAATTCTTTATTTTTGCCAGAGAAATGCAGCAGGTGGATCTACCACATGACTGTTTCACCAAGAGGATGATCACCCCTGGCCTCATATACAAAGCATGTTTCGCTCACGCACACAGTGCAAAAAAACAGCTTCAGCATATTAAAAACTCGATTTCTAACCTGAGGAAACATGTCACAGTTAGTTTAATTTTAAAATGTCCTTTCCTGATATTTTCATTCATTCATTTCATTTCATTCATTTTCATTTTTGTCATTCTAAAACATGAACTCCTCACTGCTAGGTGTTACTTGTTTGCATGTTTATGAGGAGGACTTATTCCTAGTTATTTTTTCTACAGTATTAAATAAGAATCTCGGTTTTTGGTATATTCTATAAGAGCGGAGATATATGTTGATATGGCAGCTTTTTTATAGGTCAAGGAGCTCTCCGTGCAAGCTGTTTAAAACACTGCCAAATGAGTAGTTTTCCAGTGGTTTGTCTTAAAGTGTGTGTGATCATTATACCAGGGTGCTATTTCATTTCTCTTGATTTCTTTTTTCTTTTAAGTGCAGCCACGGTATATAAACTGTAACGGAACGCTGACTCTAAGGATTCAGTCGCATTATTACAGTATACGTTGTGTGGGTCAGATGGTGATCCAATCACACTTGATAACTCTGAGAGATTACCGACTGTGGAAATGCGACTATACAGTATCTTATATTTTTATTCTGATTATAAATACACACATGGAGAAATTTGTTTGTAAGAAAGAAATGCCTACAATGGTGACAGAAATAACTTGAAACTGAAAATAATTATTATACTTAATGTAGTATTAATAAATAATAAATAAATGAAAAGTGACTAAAGAAAATTAGACATTGTTTTTGAATTGTGATTCAACAGAATAATAAAGAAAGAAAGAAAGAAAGAAAGAAAGAAACTGGCCTGGAAAAATACAATGTGACCCTTAACATTTTTTCAGTTTTTTTTTTTTTGCCCAACCTTATGAGCTAATCACTGCAATCAAGTGATTTTTTTGTGGCTCTCAGTCAGACTTCTGCACCTTTCGACAGGTAGTTTGGCTCACTTGGCATAAGATCTAAATATAACAGTTAGACTATACCAAATGTACATTTGGTACCTTTTATCTGAAGCTAGAACTGTTACATATTGGATCGTGTACATCTAAAGCACATGTTGGTAATGAAACAATCACTGATCAGGAGCTTAATGCATTGTGTTTAACAGAATCAGTTTAAACCCATGACAGCTGGAGCAGTTTGCTCATTGCGAGGTCCAAACTACCTGTTGAAAGGTGGAGAAGTCTGACTGAGAGGTACAGAAATTGCTTGATTGCAGTAATCAGCTCAAAAGGTTGTGCAGAAAAAAAAAAGGAAAAAATGTTAAGGATCCCATTATTTTTGTCCAGGCCAGTTTATTTATTTATTTATTATATTTGTTATATTTATATGTATCCCTGGAAATGTACGGTTCTGAGAATATACAATTTTAATTATATATTGCTATATAGTGGTATACGGTTCAACCAAAATAATATTACTTGTTTGTTTGTTTGTTTGTTTTTTTGTTTGTTTGTAATCTTATTTTGGTTTAACCCTGTACCAGATCACTATATGCAGTAAGTATATACCGTATATACAAGTTGTATATTCTCGGAACCCTAAATTTCAAGTTATAAATTTTAAGGGCTTTATACGGCAAGGATACTGGTGTTCTATATCTACAGTGATATATACTCTATTTCCAAGACTAGTGTATATATTCTACAGTATATGTTCATTATGTTGGAAACAATTCTTAAAGCCCTGTACAGTATATCCAGATCTGTGTATTTTCAGAACAATTTTGTGATCAGACTTTATGTATTTAGGAACTATGTCTTTAGGGTCTTATATTCCAATTGCCCTATTTTTCCAGAGTCCTGTGTTCCCAGGATCTTACTATATGTTTGTATTATCCTAAATTCCTAGAGGCACCTCGTCACTGTATCACCTCGCCCCCATAGTCCCTGGGGGAGCATTCCTATGTTCCCAGGGCCCTATGTTCCCTAGTTATTTTTCTTTTAGCACACCATAACTATCTTATTCTGTTTCAGAAAAAAAGTTGATTTTATTGGAACAAAGTTTCACAAATTTTTAAACATATGTAACATGGTAACATGGGGCCATGGGTACAAACGACCGTAGACCTGGGAAACACAGGGCTCTGGGAACACAGGGCTCTTTTCAAGCTTCCTTTATATGCCAAATAAATTTGGGGACCATCGGTCCCTGAGCACATAGGGCCCTTGGAATGTAGGGATGACCGCTATGTGACTTGGCCTTATGTCATCTTGTCCCCATGTCACCACATTCATATGTCAGCTTGGCTCTATTTTCAACTTGCACAACCTAGCTCTTTATTTCCGAGCCCTATGTCAACTCAGCCCTAGATCACCTAAGTTACATTATCTTGACCCTATGTCACATCAGCCTTATCTCACCATAGCCATATATTCCCAGGGGCCAATGTTACCTTGAACCTATATAACCTCAGCTCCAAATCACTTTAGTCTTATCTCACCTCAGTTCTTTATCTTCCAGACCCTATGTCACCCCTGTTTATCTCATCTTAGCCCTATATTCCCAAGGGCCAATGTTGTCTTGGGCCCTATGTCACCTGAGCCCTATATCACCTCAACCATGTCAGCTTAACTCTATTTTACCTTAGCTTATTATACCTAGGACTACATGGCACTATGTTATGTGTCATCTCAGCCTATTGTCACCTCGAATTATCCCAGATCAAGTAATACACTCATCAACCAGGTCTATAACCATTGACATCTTAGAGTGGGAGTTCGTGTGTGTTCTTGTTTGTGAAATACGTTCCCTGCTAGCCTCATAGCTCTAGTGGTAAATTAAGCAAGCAGACTTCAGACAACAAACTTGTCTTACCTGATCAAACAAGAGGAACAATGCAGACATTTCATTTTTGATATGAAGAGTTTATTAAAGTGAAATGGAACATTCATTAGAACAAATGTTCAGAAGAGCAAGTGAGTTTGAAGATATTGGCATATCAGAGACTTGGGACGGAGAAGCTGATGTAAAAACTCTGAAATACATCCTGGGGTAAAAAATATAAGTAAACAATAACTTGTTTGTGTGTGTTTGTGTGTGTGTAATGTTGGAAGTTGGACTGTTGTAATGCTGAAGCAATGCAGGAAAAATATAAAAATGCAGGAAATGCAGGAAATCAGGAAAGATATAGGCTAAAGGTTAGTGCATGTTGGAATTATACACAGACAGCCGATCATTTTAGAAAATTTTTAGCCATGCTAATAGTTTATAAAGTTACAAAAGGATTTTGATTCAATTTCATAATTTGAGACATATTTCTAAAATACATTTTGTACTTAATGAAGCCACAAAGAAAAGGTATGGTATTATTAATGCTACAAAATGTGTTTATATCAAAATAATTTAAAAAAAATAATAAATAATGAAAAGGTATCCTTTTCTTAGGAGAAATGGAACAAAAATGAAAGAAACAAGAAGTCAGAAAGTATCATTTCATAATCAACTTCAATAGTTTAACTAATTAGCACATAATAATCTCTTATTGTAACTGTAATTTTTCTTATGCCTTTATGCCTTTATGGCAGTAAGAGTCGATCACCACTGACACTTCCTGTTCATTTTATTCAGTGCATGATCACATAAAGATGATATAGTGTATAAATACGAATGGATACGTATGAATGAATATGCATGTATACACAGAGATAGCTGAATAATATCATGCAGGTCCCCCTAGTGCTGTCAAACAGCTCTGACACATTGAAGCATGGACTGTACACAGCCTTTGAAGGTGTATTGTAATACATCTGCAACCAAGCAAGCAAGTTAGCCGCAGATCCTTTAAGTCCTGTAAGTTATGCGGTGACGCGTCCAAGGATCCGGCTTGTTTGTTTGGCACATCCTACAGATGCTCAAACAGATTGAGATCTGAGGAATTTTCAAAGCCAAGTCAAAACATTGAACTCTTTGTCATATTCTTCAAGGCAAAATAATCACTAGATCAGGCCACCTTCTTTTATTGCTCAGCAGTCCAGTTCTGATGCTCAGGTACCAACGGTATACCCTGACGGTGTTGGGCAGGGGTCACTCTGACTTCGATCCATTGTGTGTTCAGCCACTTTCCCTCATGGCCAATATCTTTTTTCAGCAATGAGAAACTGCAGTAGCTCTTCAGTAGGAAAATACCACATGGGATAACCTTTTTACTGCATATGTCTTAGTGAAACTTTGTGTGCCCATAACCCTGACACAGGTTTAAAGTTGTCCTTCCACTTTTGGAAGGGACTAAACACTGTTTACATGGAACACTCCCCAAGACCGGCTGTTTTAGAGATGATCTGAGTCAGTTGTCTAGTGATCACAATGTGGCTCTTGTCAAAGTCCCTTATGCTTTTTCCTTTTTTTTTTGCTTCCAGCACATCAACTTTAAGAACAGAGTGATCACTTGATGCCTAATATATCACACTCCATTGACAGGTGGCATTCCAGCATGTTTTTATTAATGTCACTTCTTGGTGGTTTTAATGTCATGGTTGATCAATAGTATTTTTATATACAATATAAAATATGTACAAT
>JAOVVB010233511.1:0-10143 GCA_028570985.1 Heterobranchus longifilis
TAGCCAGCAACAAACATAAATGTTTCTTTTATACAGTGAGAAATGAACATGGAGCTGCTGCTAATATACCAGGTTATATATTATCGACATGATAACTGACCGCAGACCTGACATGAATACATACTTCACCGCTATGAGGAAGTCAGGACCAGCCAGAAACAAATGTTTGTTCCTGGCTGGTCCTGGCTTTCTTGTAGCTCCTGTTTTGTTGGTGTTACCCTGTTGCTAATGCTAATGGCTATCGATAGCAGCATGCTACTGTCAGCAACCACATAAACTTGAAACCCAGATCTCAGTGCTACAATAAAGGCAGAGTAAAACACAGTTTTAATAAGTATGCCGGTTTTACTGGTCTACTGGTCAAGAATGCCAACTGAATTTATACTGTACAGTCTATGAACCCTCTCAAGTCCCGGAGATTGTATCGTAAACCAAGCCATCACTTTCCCAGGAGATAGTACCTGGTGGCAGACAGTGAAGGTGAGGGCTTGCAGGTAACTAAATCTAAATGCCGGTGGTGTCATTAGTCTATAGCCATTACATTGTGCAACATTTACTTCATAATGATAATTTAAAGCAGAAAAGTTGCCTATTTTTACTTTAGAAATGAACAGTCAACATGGAGAGGTCCATCAATTTCCTCAACTGTAAGACTCACTTATTTCCCAGAGCAAAACAACTGTTGAAGTGTCCAGTCTGCCAAGCACATACATAAGCAATGGTGTCTGTACTGACAAAAGGTCAGAAGATACAAGGAAGCAGTCTGATCTGAAGGGCACTCACTGCTGGGTCTCACTTGACTTTGGCTGCTTTTCAAAGAAAATTGTCAAAGGAAAAAAAACAGACAATAGAGCTAAAGGCAACTGTACAGGCAACTGGGCAAAAAGGGTAAAGTCATTACTTGTTCATGAATATTTTTCATTATGTTTTCAGGCATTCCTTTTATCATTATCAGGCCAAATTCATATGTGTTTTTGAGAAATAAACAACAATACATGGGAAAATGAATACCTGTCTTCTTTTTACAATACACAAGACCTTTGTTTTATTTGCCAGGAGGTAAATGAATGCTATTCAATATTAACTACCAGACCTTATCTGTCCGAGCACACATCCGTCCTTTCATAAACCCAGCTGACTACAGATGAAGCCGTTAAAAATGTCCCCTCCCAAGTTGACTGCCAGCCTATTCCCAGCCAATTCCCAGTCCACCTCCAGCTGCTGGGAGAACCCCCCCCCCCCACACACACTCCTGTTTTCTGACAGGGTGTGTCTAGATTCCACTGTGAACACAGCCATTCATTCATTTGCAGGATATTACCATGATATGGCACTTCCTTCACAAAAAACCCCATTTCATTTAACTGAGACGCTGAGGCATGGAGCATTCTAGGTGGCTTCATCTGCATCTGTTCAGCCAGCCAGTAGGCAAAAATAGTCTTCCTTTTTTTCTGTTTCTTAATTGGGAAACTCAGTGTCACAGATTGAGATTGTGCCTCGCTCATCCCTTTTCTAAATTTAAAAAAAGACTACAAGTGTTCAGCCATGCCACACTGAGCTAAATGCAGACATCAGCATGCTGACGGTGGCGCTAAATCAAAAGTCAGGGAATCACCAAAGTGATTACAGTTCATCCTGTGGGGAACATAAATGTCTGTACCAAATGTCATGGCATTCCCTCCTATAGTTGTTCAGACATTTTACTCAAAACCAAATGCAGGGGTGCACTGGTGGCTCAGTGGTAGAGCATGTGCCCTGTATACACAGGCTAAAGTCCTCACCGCAGTGACCGCGGGTTCGACTCCCACTTGTGGCCCTTTGCTGCATGTCATCCCCTCTCTCACCCCTTTCCTGTTTACCTTCAGCTGTACTATTACAAATATTTCCAAAAAAACAAAAAAAACAAATGTGAACCTCATGGTGGTGGTATCGCCAAAGTTGTTAGGTTGCATCATCTGGGAACCATGAATGTCTGTACAAAATATGATGTGCTAAACCATCAAATGGATGCTGAGATATTGAAAACTAGACCAGTTGGTGCTATATGAAAATCAAGGGATCATTAAAGTCATTAGGATTCATCCTCAGGGACCATGAGTGTTTGTAAAAGAAATATCATGGCAATTAATTTAACAGTTGTCAAGACATTTCACTAAAACCAGACCTGCCAACCTGCTGGTGGTGTAAGGGGCAAAGTCAAGGGATCAGTAAAGTCAGTAAGCTTCATCCTCTGGGGACCATGACTGTCCGTACAACATTTCATGGCAATCCATCTGACAGTTGTTGAGATATTTCAGTCTGGACCAAAGTGGTGAACCAACAGGCTGACAGAACTATATTTCTAGCATGGCTGACAAGTAAACCTCTAATGGCTGGTAAATGTGAGCATGCTGTGTTTACTTATGGCAAACAAGAATGTCCCTGTTATATGAAGGTGCTATAATATGCATAGGGCAGCTTTGATTTATATGTGTTCAATTGGCGATGTAAAACATTGTCACCTTGTCAGCATATGCAGCAGATCAGCAGGGTTTCCTGCAAATGACAGATTGTTAGTCAGGTCATGCCAGCAATATGTGTACAGAAAAATGCACCTGAGTCTGGCAGTCAGAACATATTGGCTGTGCAGCCTTGAATGTTATTCTCTTGCTTCTTGTTTGCATCTGAAGGTGGATGTTTAAAAAGCGTTGGGTAGTTGTAAAGTGAATAGGAAGAGACAAAAGGCAGTGGGATTGTGATGCAGGCCTTAAGTGCCTGCTGTTCTTCAATTAAATGGCATGTGTTAAGTCTGCTCTTAGGTTCACAAAACCCACGGTTCAGTTCGGGTCACGGTTTTCGCTTCCGTTCGGTTTTGGTACAGAAGGGGGCATTGCCAATGTCAACATCTTTTCCATTTATTTAGGAAAAAAGTAAACAGCTGTTTACCTTAACAAAATTCTGGCTAAGAACATAAGGAACGAAAAGACTTCGTCATTGTCAGATGTTTATTAAAATAATAGGTTTTCTAATTAGTGCAAACACAAAATGCAGCTTTATTATTGTTATATAAAATGGCCACACGCCATCAACATAAAGTGAGGCAGAAGCTCAACAACCACTAGACTTTTTTTGTGTGCAGTATTTGAAATACAATCAAAGCAAGGCCAGTTTATTTATATATAGCACATTTCAGCAACAAGGCACAAAACATGAAAGGACATTTTAAAAACAGTTAAAGACAGTCATTTAAATAATGGAAATAATCTCTTCATAACCTCTTTCATTCCTTCGACCACCTTCTTGAAAAGGTTGGTGTTGCGATGTTTGCTCATATCCATGTGTTTCATGTGGAGGTGGCTCGCAGCTCCGGCTGTGACAGCACCCTCGCCCGCACCTCGCTGCTTTCCGGGACCGTGCGCTCTGTCTCCCTGCGGGGAGGGACGGGACCCTGCTCCTGACTGGCAGACTGTCCTCAGAGCGTCAGGGGTCTGTGGCGATGTCCAACAAGAAATGTGGGCTTTTCTTTTGTGTATGCATCTCTATGTAAACTGTTTGTGTACAACAACCATAGCAACACACAGATCTGACAGTAAACAGGAAAAACTGGCCGTAAACTGCAGTAAAAACCCCGATCGGGACGCATCTTCTGTCCAAAGAGTGCTTCTAAAACCAGAATAATACCAGCATATCCCACATGTCTTAATAGGAAAATGCTATATTTGGAAAATGGCATTTTTCTGAATATTTAAACAGAATATGCCATTTACATGACCTGTATCAAATTCAGAATACTGTCATATTCTGAATAATAGTGGAATATTAGTGTGCATATAAATGTACTCATTGTTGTCGTGCATGGGGTTATAGTCAGTAGAGGAAAAGAGGCCACTGTCTTTGGAAACACGCCACCACACTGACCTACCCTGCTTATTCCCAGCAGGTAAGGGTGGTAGTGAAATGTACTTGAGCTGCTTAGTGTGTGTGTGTGGTAGTGAATTAGCTGACCCAAGATGCACTGTGTATATACATAGAAGGCAAGAGGGCACGGTGCTTAGTTTAGGTTTTACGTCCAGAGCTTGCAAAGTAGGGAAGACGCACAGGATCGTCCACAAACTAAAGTAAGATCATACATGGAATGCAGAACTCACTGGATGTTCATTAGTTTCAAATGAGAGAACCCATTACGGCTGCGTGAGCCATTGGCAATGCACTGAATCATGCTGACAGTGTTGCATGCATACTGTAAAGCAAGTGCTGTTTGCTTTATACCAACGGTCCCATATTCAGATTCAAACATGTATTTTGGGTTTCTACTAGAACATGTGTAGATGCTTTAATCTCCAAAAAAACACATTAGTTTTCTCATAGATACAGTTGGCATTCATAGGAACGCCCACAAAATGTCACATCCAGTTCATCTGTGGGGGAAAGAAACACATTCGCTCCATTGCAATAGACTGCGTGTAGGTTTCTGCATGTCAAATAATAGTATAAATACAGAGTTAAAGTTTTATATATTACGACATATAGAGACAGAACAGAGTAGAACCGGTGGCGAGGCTCACTGCGGTAGTCTGTGTTAAAGGTGTTACACAGTGTTGGGACATACACGATTACATTACTTGCCCACCGCCTGCTTTTTTAAAAGAGATTATACACCATTTAGTTATTTTTTTGGGGTTACCCTTTAGACACAACCCTGCAGCAGGTCAGATTTCACTTTCACGACAAGACGATGGTGGAGAAGTTAGAAAAGGTGAAGAGTCAGATCATTCATATCATATATCTTTATCGTTTGTAATAGAATATCAGTGTGAGTTCTTGCAAGATTCACCCGCGGCTCTGAGAGCCTGCAGCGCTTAACAAGGGAGGGAGGGAGTCCTGGTCCCGACAGCTTCAGATCATTAGAGCAGCGAAGGTGTTCATTTGAACTTAATTTATGCTTCTTACACTACTGTAGCCTTTATTAAATGATTATTAAGTTATCACAATTTGTTAGATATATTACCTTCTGTTGAATACATGCTTTGAAACAGGTGTTTTTAACATCAGGTGGGTCTGCTGTCTGTCATCACAGCGCTGTTTGTCTCCTGCACACAATGATTCCACAGCAGTGTTATTTAATACAGGATCAATGAAGTTGACATTAATTACATCAATTTAATGTTATAATTTTACATTTTGGGAAGCGGGCAGCGCCGAGGGGCACTTCTGCCTCGCGTATATAGTTGTGACATCACAATTTCATGGCAGTCCTGACCGGTCGTTTAAAGGCACAGTTTCTGAATATTTCTCTGTGGACTGAGCATGTTGATAGTTTCACAGTATTTATAGAACAAATTTCACTTTTTACAATATGGGTCCTTTAAGGAAAATGTATGTGAAAAGAGCATTTAGTCAGTAAATCAGCTATAAAAATGTTAAATTTGATCAAGGCACCATTACTTGCCTGTACATGGTGCCGTAGGCTATGTGCTATTGCCCTCCATGATACCACTTTGCTCCAGGCCTTATGGAAGCATTTTTTTCTGTTTTTGATAAGCAAAGAGTAGGAAACACCAACAACTGCCTGAGGACATACTACAGCTATGTTAGCAATAGCAGCTTTACAGCCTTTACAGATGCTAACGGCTCTGCCTCAAGGGAAAGGCCAAACGGTTGACAACTGTGCAATAAAGACGACAGGCAGTATTGCTAACCTTAAGCTTCAGCAGCATATGTTGTCTTTGAAAAAAGCATATTTGCAGGATAGGAGTTGCAAGTGTAGCACAGTACTTTGACGTTAGCTTCATGAAAAGGGTGTCACTTTGGCTAACGTGAAGTAATTCAAATCCAGAGGAGATAAATAGTTGAAGTGTGTGTATTTGGTGTGAGAATATGTGAGAGCATAATTGTGTACGCACATGAAAATTAATGAGCGTCTTTACACAAGGAGCCTCATAACAACCGTGAAAATAATTATGTGCAGCAAAAACATTGATGTGTGAAATAACAAAGACAAGCATGCTGTGTACTGTAGCTCATGTTGCAATCAGCTCCCTAATTGTCTATATTAGCCTCTGCCAGGCAGCGGAAAGGACACAATGTCACATATGATGGCGAAAACAAAGCCTTGACCCTCACAACCCCGGCTGGAGTGGCTCCGTAACATTCTCAATCCACGGAAAGAAATATCAGATTGCAACTGACCTCGGACCCCGCTGCTCGAAATCCCGGTGCCACCATAAGAGGCTTTACTACAGACTAGAGGCAGGAGAATAGGGATAATTTAATGAAACATTAGACGAGAGCACTCCACAGTCCTTTAACAAATTGCTTTTCTGACTGCCAAGCTTGGCTCAATTTGGGTTGCCCGAAGGAAGAGCCGAGTGAAAGCACAAGAAAAAGAGACGGGAAGAAAGAGCAGTTATTCACCTGCAGCGTTCAGAGGTTGGATGTAATGGTTCCAGAAAAAAAACAATTGAAATATAGAACATGAGGCTGTCCTATGATGGCTAAGCCTCCCCTAGAAAGTCTACTTGTGGATTTATGAGAACTTTCCGCAGGACAGATTAAGTGTGATGGGAGGCTGTTGACTTCCGACCAAAGAGAGCAGAAGGCTCCCTTCCTCTTATCCACAGCCACCTATGGGCATAACCAGGTGGCTGCTGGGTACTGGCACCTTTTACTGACAATGCTAGGTGAGTAAAGGCTGGCCTTGTTAAGATGTTGGCAGGGCCCAGCAGGGAAGCCTTTTCGTGGCATTGCAAAGGAGATTCACCCCTCATTACCTCTTTGTGCTACGTAGTGTTCTTAAGCATGGGATTTCAAGCTGGCCACTGAGCAAAGCCTTGAATTAGCTTAATGAGAAGAGCCAGGCACATGACTTAAAGCTCACGTGGAGAGAGAAAGTCACAAGCAGGCACTTAGAGCCAATATGATTATTGTGTCTGTGTGCTGCACAGGCGTATATGGGTTTTTGGTTTGTGTGTGCTGTCACAGGAGTGGTGACTTGCATGCAAGAAAGCAATGTACGTCCATGTTTGCATGCATGTGCCCCTGTCTGTTTCTGCTGGATGTACATTTGTGTGCTAATGTGACTATTTAATTGGGGCACAGGCATATGGATTCTTGGTGCCTCAGTAATGAGAGCAGAGAAATGCACACAGGCATGACATGAAATATATACAATTGTACATTGTTGGCTTTACTTACTTCCAATGGATGTAAGTTAAATATGTAGCTTTGTTCAAAACACACAGCAGACATTGAAAAGACTGGCTGGCAGACATTTATGAAAAGATAAATAACACTGAGATTATCGACGATTGAATGCTTTGTTTTGATGACTACAACTGTCCAGCAATGGTTCGCTTCCTCAAACTCAACAGCGACAAATCACAAATCCTCATCATCTGCCCCAAATCCCTCAACAAATATTGCCATTATTCCTCCGTCTGAGATTAAATGATGCATTGATGGCAGTCTAGGATTAAAGATAAACAGTATCAAGCTGATATTAGTTGTGTCACATGTTAAGATTGGATTTACAATTCAAGGAGATTTAAATGCATACATTGAGAGCTTCTAACCTGCTTGGTAAGGACCCCTTGGCATCACTTTTTAACCCTAGGTGTCAACGTTCAATTCAAACAGAACTACTTGGATATGTTTAGGCAACAGAACTACTTGGTTAGGTTTAAGAAAACATTTGTGGTTTGGAAAGTATGTTTATTATGCAAGTAGTCAATGTAAATAAGTCAATGTTGACTTTTGGGTTCACACGGGACACAAAGAGTGGCCTCTTGGGAGACTGTATGTAAAGATGGATGATGCATCTCCGCTAGAGCTGCAACGATTAGTCGATCGACAGAAACATAATCATCAACCATTTTGATAATCGATTAATCGTGAAAGTAATTTTTCATGCAAAAATAGCAGAAAATGCTGGTTTCAGCCTCTCAAATATGGACATTTCCTGCTTTTCTCTGTTTTATATCATATTAAACAGAATATCTTTGGATTCTGGACAAAGCAAGACATTTAAAGTCAAAATCACCTTGGAATTTGAGAACTGGGATGGACATTTTTCACTATTTTCTGACATTTTATCGACCAAATGACTAATCGATTAATCGCGGAAATAATCGGCAGATTAATCGATAATGAAAATTAGCTAGTTGCAGCTCTAGTTTCCATTTGTAGTCCGAACAATCACGTTTGAGCGTGCTTTGGTTGCATGCAGGTAAACAGTCGAAATACAATCTCGAAACCAATCGGCTATCACCTGATGATGATTTAGCTTTTTATTAGCTTGTTGTTATTATTTATAACAACCATATGTTATATGTTCACCATCTTAGTGTAGCTTGTTTGTTAGCATTTGCTAATTAGCACTTGACACAAAAAACAGGTGAGGCTGATCGGAATGGTATTTGTTTTGCAGGTATTTAAAGCAAGTGTTTGGACCAAGTAAAAAAATTAACTGATGTCACTAGATAGAGATAAAGTCAAGGGATCACCAAATTTATTACAGTTCATCCAGAGGGGAACAAAAATGTGTGTACCAAATGTTGTGATAATCCATCCAATAGTTGACAACACATTTCACTAAAAACTACAAATGTCTGTACAAAAAACTACAACTGTCTGTACAAAGATTGGTGCCAAATCTGGTAGAAAACTTTGAAGAGCTAGTGGTGGAAGAAGCAAAGGTTATCCCCAAATACATTAGGATTCATCCTCTGGACACCACATATATCTGTACCAAATTGCATGCCAATTCATCCATCAGCTGTTGAGCTATTTCAGTGTTCCCACCAACATTACCATCTCAAGAGTCTTGCTGCCAGCATGGATAAAAAGTTCAGCTCACTTATTTATCATTTAAGAACATACAACGTTCTTTATGATAGGCTGTCATGGATGCCATCATGCATACAAACCACACTGTCACTCCACAGGTTTGAATGATTTCAATTAACACAGAAAGGGCGCTGGGAGGACATAAAAATAGAAAAACAATAGGCTGATGGTGATTAATAATTTAGCTCAGCTCAAATGACTCCGCAATAAGGCATAATCAGATCCCCTCAAATCAAATGAGGAGGCATTACCATGGTGATTTATTGCCAGTGATATTAAATGAGGAATTGACTACAGAGGCTTGGTGAAAGAGGTGTGTATTGGGATTGTGCAGGCATGTCTCTAACACAACAGTGGGGAAGGGCCATTTTCCTTTGTTTGCTGCGGCTTGTTTTTGAGGACGGTGAATACTACACCTGCCTTTGTTCCACACAGAACAAAAAAAACAGACAAAAGAAGGAAGATAGGGGAGAAGGGAGAGGGGAGAAGTCAGATATGATCCCACAGAGTGACGGTGTGGTACTCAAAATGGTTCCCAACGGTAAGTGCTCAGAACCAAGAGCCTCTGAGGCAGCGCAACATTTTCAGAGACAGAGAGGCAAACTGAGAGGCAAGGTTGTCAAAGTGAAGGTCTACAGTGTGGACCTTCACTTTGACAAATAAGCAAGATCTGGACAGGGTTACTTGTCGTTCCTAGAGTCTCCAAAAGTAGAATGGGAGCCAGAGCCTTCAGCTATCAAGCTCCTGTGGAGCCAGCTCCCAGGTTTGGTTCGGGAGGCAGACACCATCTCCACATTTAAGACTTAAGACTTTCCTCTTTGATAAAGCTTATAGTTAGGGTTGGCTCAGGCCAGCTGCTATAGGCCGAGACTGCTGGGGGACTTATCAAGATAGACTGAGCTTCTCTTTCTCTCTCTCTCTCTCTCCATCTGTATGCATTCATGTCCCATTAATGCATGTTACTAATTCAGCTTCTTCCCGGAGTGTTACGAATTCACTTTCTTTCCCGGAGTTCTCGTGCTCCCTCATTTCACAGTTTCCACCGTAGTCCTGCTTGACGTTGAATGCTAACTGGATCGTGGTGCCATTTGGGTAATGGTGTGGGTCGACTTCTGCCTGACCGTGGGTCGTGGAGGCACCTCATCGTGGCTGTGCCCGCCACCGTGGTGCTGATCGACGGCGACTGCTGGATCATAGTGACATGTGGGTCATGGTGGCCCCGATCATTGCTGCGCCTGCCGCTGTGGATTACTACTGCTAATATTACTACTGCTAATATTACTACTGCTAATATTACTACTGCTAATATTACTACCAACA
>JAOVVB010233512.1:0-10143 GCA_028570985.1 Heterobranchus longifilis
TTACCCAAAGTGAAACATTTTTAAACTCTGTGACCAGAAAAAAAAGGCAAACGTGCAGCTTTCAGCTCAGAATAGACACTCAGCGCCTCTTCACGCTGCTGCTGATTGTAGTTTAAATACCATGAGGTTGTTGGTCGACCAAGATTTTCTTTGGTTGACTACAGCCCTAATAATATCTTATTTTGCTTTTTATGCTGAAACATAATTCCTCAAGGCCTGATGTCGTTTTAGCAATGTCGCAACATTCCTACATCTCTGCAATTAACATGCAGGGTCTTAGCTACCATTGAGGACATCATGGTCATGTCCTTGATAATATTTCTGGGAATTTAAAGGCTGATTTTAATATTTAAACATTTTAAAATTGTAATGTTTTCAGGCAAAAAACTAGATAAATTGAAATACAGGGATATCTCCTCCTACCAAGCATGGTATAGAAGGATTTAAAGGAACATTTAGACCACAATGTAGGGAGTTAAAATGTAATTGAATAGTTAAACAAATAAATTGTGATATTTTGTATTTTATTTTAATACTAAGAACATTTTGGACTCCTAGCTTTGACCCTGTTAGCTTGGTGAAAAGAAATCCTGTAATCGTGTAAAAACGATGGCCACATCTACAAGAATAAGACCCAAGTCATAATAAAACAGAATTATACATTCACAGTGTACAACACATGATTTAAATGTTGTTTTCAGAAGCACAATAAGTGTTTCATTCTTATTGGAAAAACATGACTCGTCCTGGAAAGGCCTTTGCAGTTGAACAATACAAACAAAAAAGCTTTCATCTGGTATACTTTTGGTTCTCATTCTTCGTGAAGGGAACAGTTCAAAGATAACGCGAGCATGTTCATCTACATTCACAGTGTGCAGAGGAAGAGAAAAGGCAAAGACATTCAACCCTTTGTTTCCTGATGAAACGTTTTCCTTCAGGAGCCGAGTGTCCCTTTTTTTTTCTTCCTGCGGTGCTCACTTCAACTCAACATCAAACAAGACGTCAAGAGGAGTGATTCTGACATAAGAAGGTGCCGGGATCTTTAACTGCGACCCACCTCCGCCTCCGCAAACAGCCAGAGTGGGCATGAACTGAGGACAAGCACCATTGACTGCCTAACTACCTGCAATGAGACATGCAGGTATTTCCAGGTATTTCAAGAATTGAAAGAACGGTAAAACTTGACCAAAATGGATGGATATTGTACAGAAATGTCTATTATTTTGGTAAACTCTGGCACAGTTTGAATTTCCTTTCTACTCCCTAACAAGACGTAGCGAGTTTTATTTTTCATGCTTTGCGCCAATGGATGTCCTTGACAATTAACATGTGAAAATGCAGCGTGCCGGAAAACAAGCAGCAAAATAGGACGAGGCTTTGTTTACTTCTATAAATAATGTAGTTTATTACACACGAGGGAGATAGATGTTGGCCATATTTTCCATTACCATAAAGTCACATTGTGTTATGTAATCTAATGAGTAAAGTGAGCTCTTTCTCTCTTCATATCTCCCTCCTCTCTTGCTCTAATGGATATGTAATTATGCACAGTTATTACGTCAAAACGACTGAAGCAAATCAGAGAAATCTAACTGCTATAGGGTTGGTGCTGGCGGTGCATGTTGTGGTTATGTTATACAAGGGATGGACAATGAGAAAAATGGAGCAACACGATTATGGATTATGATATAATGCAACCCAATTCAACAGCTATGTAGTACAGACTCCCTTTGTGAAACTAATAATGAGACCATCATTTCTGAGGCATCGTGGTATGGATTTCTTTGTAAAGGCGTTCCTGTTATTTTGTACACTTCCTGTTAGTTGTTTGGTGGCACGGTGGCCTAATGAAAATTGTCTTTAGCTCAATGTTCAACCCTAATTCAAATAACATGTAAAAGAGCAATTAATAATATCAGAGTGTAAGATTTCCATTATTGGCGGAGGTCTGCGCTCTCTGAATGCCCTTCTAGTTTTTATGCTGTTTTTAGTATTTTAATGTGTCTTCTCTGATGATGGCATTAGACAAAGTGACATTTTTGACCTGATGATGGCGCTAGAGGAAAATCAGTATCTGAATATCTGTACCGAACGTAACGGCAATCCATCATGCGGTGGACCGACTGACTGATATTCCATCCCCAGAGCCAAGCTGCTAACATGGCTAAAACTGCTGATTGCACTTGGAATAAATGACTATAAAACAACTCAAATTTGGCTGTCAATGGCACTCTATAGCACCTGCCACAGTTAAAGTCTCAAATGGAGTGAATAAAAGATGAAACTGCCTGTCAGAATGTTCATACCTTTAGGCTCATATTCCATATTGTAATATAAGTCACTCAGCTTCTTTCTGCAGACTCTCGAGCCAACCTTGATATTCACATGTCCATCAACAGTTATGTTTGTAACAGAAACGTGTAATGTTAGAGTCTGTGCATGTAGCTTTTCATTTAATTTATGGAATGTATGCTTTATTGTAGAGGTGTGGTCAAAAAGGTAAATTAGTATTGTTGTATTGTAAATGTAGTGGTGCCATGGAGATACAGAAAGGCAGCATACCGACTAGCAGTGCATCCCTCTCGGAGTGAACCGGACTGAGACGACTTTTCTCTGGAAGACGTTCCTTGTCCTGACTGCAGGACACCACTGATGATGCCGTTACATCCTGAGGAAAGACAGAGATCACGAAACACTGTTGAAAGACCCACATATCACCTCAATTATATGGAAAAGTCTAAACAGGGCTGTGGGTACTAACAGTCTTCACAGTTGAGGGTGTTTTAATAAGCATGCAAAGAGTTTTGCACTGTGTGCAAATGCAAAAATAGAAAATAAACACAAGATAATCTACATAAAAAAGAAGGACAAGACAATGAGCACAAGATGAAGGAGCGAACCAATGAAGCCAGCAGCTGAAGTTCTGACAAAGGGGCAAAACGAAACAAGAGAGAGGAAGTGCTAACGGTGCTAATGATCAAGCTGTTGTTTATTGTGAAACCTGTGACAACTATGAGGATAGAGGGTGTGTGTGTGTGTGTGTGTCTGTGGCAGAAAAATACTTTTTGTCCTATATGAGTGAAGTTTCTAAAATGAGAATCGCGGCGATGGAAGGTGGCTTCTCCCCAGAGTCTAGTCTAATCAGGACGCAGTGGTGTTACAGTTCTTATTTAATGCAAATGTGTTTGCAAGTATGTATTAGAGTGTGCACATATATGTGCACTGTGTGTGGTCCCTCTAACCCAGTTGTGTTTGGGTGATTTAGTCAGTGACAAGTACAGTTCTGGTGGAGATTGGCCTGTAATGATCTGTCATGTCAGTGGAAGAGATAAAGGGAGGGGAGGAAGTGAAATAAGTTAAAAAAAAAATAAATAGAGGAAGACAAATATTTAGCGAGGAGTAGTGAGAGCTCAGTTTTTTTCTCACTTACACTGACTTGATTAGCACTCTGTCCGCTCCCTCTGTCATCTTCCTTTAACGTCTCCGGCTACAGTCAATTAGAAAAATGAGAGGAAACGTCAATGAGAAACAAGTCACCCACTAATGCAATCAGACACACCGAAACTCGCTCTCCATCCCTCTCTGACTCTCTCAGGCACGCACGCACGCACGCACACACACGCACACACAAACAGCAGCAGCAGCAGCAGCAGCATGAACAAGGTCTAGTTTCAGAGGGACTTTTTCTGTTCAAGTTTTGGAGACAAAGTCAGATGAAGTCTATATGAGTAGACATAAGTCTACATGAGTAGACATAACAAATAACAAAATAAATTGTCCTCTGCTTTGTAGAGCTGTGCGGAAGCCCTGAGAGGCAAATGTGAGGGAACAGGAGGGAAAACAGTTTTGAGGGATCATTTTTCAAATTTTTTTTTTTTGTTGGGAAAAAAAAAGCCATAGAAAAAATGAAAAACAAAATTTCACCTGGCAAAACATTTTTTTCCCCCCACCACGTTTTTTCCAGATGAAAAAAAAAACCCCTTCCACTTGACAAAATATTTTGTTCTCCACCTGTTCTTAAGTCATAAACAGGAGAGAAAACAATTTAGATCAGATTAGAACACTGAAAGTCACTGATTTATTGAATCATGGTTGCATCCACAGCACAGAACACGTGCACTCGAAGAACACCTTCTAAATACATTTGAATAGAAACACGGTGTTTATGGTGACATACCTGTACAGACATACTGTTTAAAAAGATTAAAGTAGCTTCTCTTTCATGGCTGAACGCCGTGATAACATGACAACAGCGCTGACAGGTGTACGATGAAAGATGACATCTCGAGAGCGGATTTAGAGGACAGATATGTCGGCATTATTAGGCAGATACATGGAATTAGGAAATAATGCAGCGCTGACAGCTACAGTATGATCCAGCGTGAATGCACACGCTGAATGAATATGTAATCTACCATCCAATGTAAACACTGCACCGTGCTGTCACATCACGTGAGAGGAGCTGATGGCCCGTACAATGTGCTGCTGTAATGTATGTCTTAGTTTATGGATATTAATGTATTTCTCCGTCTAATGTATGCCATGGGGAACCTAATTAATTTCTTTGTGCTTGTTGTATAAAATTATCCTCCTCCACATTATGAAATAATATGAACGAGGTTTCAGCAAATACATCCACACATGTAACTGTATTATCTCCTTGCCCTAGACGCGCTAAATAGTTTTTGTTTCTGTATTTTAATATTTATGCTGCTCCAATTGTCTTTATTTTCCAACAGGGACTGATATTTGTGATTACATGATGAGACAGGTCAAGATACAGTGACCTGATCTAATGTAGATTCAGTGCTATTTGGTGAGAGCAGGAATCAGTGGCAAAGGCATTATAAGAGCTACATTTTTGATAGAGAGAACATTTTATTTGTTTATTAAAGAACTGTGACAGAGCTACAAGATATGTACAGCGCAGGGCATATTAAACCTGCAATAACAGATTTGTTTGGCCATTTGGGGGCAACAGAAACAAGTTGTGAACACATGCATTGGCATATCATCACTTTATGAGTTGATTTAGTACTGATTGGTCAATTACAGCATTCTACGGTGTGTTCTGAATAACAGACCGTTGCTATGGACACAGTTCTGATCATAGTCTCTGGAGGACCATTTTTTAAATCAATATTTTGTGTCAAATTATTGATTTCTTTAATAAGTAGACATGTAATAAGCGGGATGCTGTAGAGCGAGTGGGTCATTATTGCGAATTTAATTAAATTAAATTGTATTGATAGTGTCATATCATAACAGAAGTTATCCCAGGGTGCTTTTCATATAGAGCAGGACTAGAACAGGCTCACTGATTTTCAAAGTCCCAACATCACCCAAGAGCAAGCGCTACAATGCAACAGTGGCGAGAAAAAACTGCCTTTAACAGAAAAAAAAAGAAGCGTTTTACAGACCAGGCTCATGGGTTCCATCTGCATTTGGTGTTGGTAGAAATATTAGCTGTAGCAATCCACGGCAGCGGGCGCAGGAGGCGCAGGAGGCGCAGCGGGCGCAGCGGGCGCAGCAGCGACCGGGCCACCATGGCTCACATGTCAATCTCCATGTGGTGACCATCACGCTGAATTAAACCCCTTCAGGGTGAGTCAAGACTGTCCTCCATCATCCTGTCAATTTGCAATAATGACCGGCTTGCTCTACATTATCCCTTACATGTTGAACCTTTTAGTAAACAGTTGCTTATTTACACATCCAGCAGTTACAGAGAAACATTATCATTCATTTAGAGTCGTGTTTGTGTCCACCTGATGGATGTAATATATATTCACTCTTCTTTTAGCTCTGTTTTTGGTCTCTACCAACGCCTGAGGGAAACATCTGGCTTTTTAGCTGCTAAATGCTCCACTACAGTGTACAGTGGGTTTATCAGAGCTTTTTTTTCCTTAAAGGTCCCATATTGTAAAAAGAGAGATACCCATGTCTTTTTTTATTATAAAGCAGGTCTACATGCTATATAAATACTATGAAAGTATCAAAATGCTGAATCCACAGAGAAACGCACACAGCCTGTATTCAGAATCTGTGCCTTTAAACGAGCCGTCAGGACTTCTGTACAGTTGTGATGTCACAACTACATTATATATAGGTAGAAAGCTCTGCTGCAGTGCAGTTACAGTCATTCTCTGGCTGCAATGATGGTACAGAGACACCAAGAGCACAGATGCAGAAGACCCAGAAGCACTGACCAATCAGAGCAGACTGGGATTTTTGGGGAGGGGCACTTAAAGAGACAGCGTTTCAGACAGAGGGTGATTACAGCTATATTCAGACAGGCAGTATGAGAAAAATAATGTATTTTTTGAACACATGTAAACATGTTCTAGTTGAAACCCAAAACACAAGTATGAACCTGAAAATGAGTATAATATGTCCCATTTAAAACTGCTGCAGCCTAAAACAACACTGAGAGCAGTGAGATTGAATCAAAACAGCTACAGATTCAGGTGATAATTCTAATTATGAGTACTCTCTTAAACCACTCCTCATTGGTGGTGGGAGACCCTTAACTGTTGGAACCATGCTAAAAGTGGACACTTGTACAAAGTGATCATCCTTGTTTGGGCAATTAAAACATTTCCAAGGGCTAAGACAGATCAGGAGGATGCAAACACTTTTACATTTTCAGTGCCACAGTAGGAGTGTTTGCTGTGGCCATACTGGTGCTGTGCTGTGTGATGGAGGCTGAGGCAGTGCTGCACAGTGAAGGTGTGTGTGTGTGTGTGTGTGCATGTGTGTGTGCTGTACACGTGTAGTCAAGGTTCTCTCACTCGCTGGGAAAGGAGAGGTAGGGGAGCGTGATGAAGCTGCGACTCGACAAGCTCCAGATGAAGCACAACATATTCCTCTCGTCTCTGCTGACCGACACTGCTCATGTTGCGACTCGTCAGTCTCACACTGACAAAGGGCCCTTGGAAAGTTGAAATGCCACTCTTTTTCAAAACCTTGCTGTCTCCACCAGCTGAGACACTTTCACTTTTCCTATACCTGTCTCCCAGGTTTTTCTACCTCCTTTAATATTTGGCTTCAATATACAGGAATGGGAATTTAAAAGAAAAAGGAGAGTGTATGAAGATGTCACTGCATTATTCAAACATTAAAACTCGGAGGTCAGTTATAGTAAATTATCCATAGCTTAAGCAAAGATGGTGCTGTAAGTTTGCTGCCAGCTCCATGCAACTTTTATAACTTGCCATCCTTGCTTCTGACTACCTGTTGAACTGACTTTTGGCTCATTTTTGTTACAGCCACTGGCAGGGCTCACAGTCAGACATGGGTACAAAGTTTAACGAATATGAACTTTTGGTGCACTGCTTAGCACCCAGCGCGGCACATGTCAGGGCAGGATAGCAGGAAAACAAACACACCACACGAAGAATAATGATGCACACAAATGCTGTTGTTTGCAATAATATCCAGAAGTAGGACAGTGGAGTTTTTTCCAGAGACATAAACAACTTGTAGCCGTACAATTATCATGCGATCATCCAGAAATAGTCGAACATATGGTACTGCCGTCTTCTTAACATCACTGAGATCCAGATGATGAAGTATCTCTGCTACTATGCAGCTCTGCTTATATCCATGATAATCCTCCTGAGAACAGGAAGAGCATGTGGAGGAAATGAAGAGAACTAGAGAAGCTAAACCAACAATGTCCCTGCAGGGAGAAAACCATCTTCTGCTGTATAACTGGAGTCGATTACACATCAGGTCAAACCTGCATGGTACCTGACATGCCCAGACATGTAATAGAAAGCTTTATTTTACAGGTCCATCCTTTCTGAATAATTTCCTAGAAGGTTTCCTGAAAATATTCTGACTGACTGAGGGAGGGTGGGGATTTATTGCGATGGACTCTGCATCCAGCTACCTGCTGCATTATAGAAATAGAACCAATAGAAAAAGGTAAACGAGCCAGAGGACCGTAATGCCACAATTAAATATGCATTTATTATTCATTTAATATTGGAAACTAAATATGCAATATGGTGAATAGACAAATGTCACTTCTTGAATGTTCAGCTGTCTTTTTAGTACCAAAATACATAGTTATTTCTGGAAAAAATTATTAGAAAATTAGGGACCGGTAAAATAAAGCATTGCCGAAATATTGTTTTGTTGAAATACTGAAAAGAAATTCGGGGCTGGGATTGCCTCCACACAGCTCTCACAGACTCCGACTCGTCAAATACCGATGATTTGTCACGGCCGTCAGTATCTGATACCAACGCACAATGCACTCACATGCATGCACAATACACTCACACGCACTCACATGCACGCACAATACACTCACATGCACTCACATGCACTCACACGCACTCACATGCACGCACAATGCACTCACATGCACTCACATGCACTCACATGCACTCACATGCACGCGCGACCGGACCGGCTACCAAAACAAAGAACAGAGAAGGTCAGATCACAACACACACAGATGGAGTGTGACTTAATTCTCTGCTTATGACGCCATTACTCCACTTAATCTTTACACAGCAAATATGTGTTTGCTTCTATATTGATGTTCTGAATGTCGAGTACAGAACCTTTAAATAATGAAAAAGAGAAGAACACAGTAGTGGGTAGTGTGATAGAAAAACTCTGTGAGCTGCGTCCAAATTGTGATTGAAGAAGGTTTGGGAGACAGTGATGACTTAAGCAGAAGTGTTTAATGAAACACGAAGAATGCTTGAAGGATGCTATGACAGTACAGTATTGACCACCAGAGTGATGGTCTCCAGTGCACCGCCACACAAACTCTGAATGTCCTCCAGTTCCCTCTTGGTAATATACTTAAAGATCTCCTCCCGACACATTTTAAAGTATGTAAAAATACTTTGCTATAATCATTATTTTGTTTAACATGGTTTTCCTCGGGCTGGATGCATATCTACTCTTCTCCCTCATTAAGAAATTCTGGATCTGGCCTCAAGCCCCGCCCACCACCGCTGCCACAAGTCACTTGTGGCTGGATCATTCCATAGTGTCTGATTGGTTCCTTGGTACATATGATGTCATAAAACCTGACTTTTTGAATCCAGAATTTTGAGACTGTTGTTGGCACACTGCAGATTCAAGGCATATGTCTTGTAGCAACTAAAAAAAACATCATATAGACATGTTAACAAGGCTCAGAACTTGATTTTCAAGAGAGGGGCTCTGTAACATTGGACGCATAAGATTAGAAACCAGTCAAATATGGTGTTTTGTCTACGTGTCAAGTGTTTTAGTAATTCTAGCTGCTCTTACCTTAGGATAGATGTGGCCTCTGACCGAGGCTAAGTCAAAGCAGAGACAACAACATTCTCTTCTCTCTGTACAAAGGTATGTGCTTCTGTGTTGACCTTGAGGGGCAGAGGGAGGCCTGTGTGTGTGTGTGTGCTTAAATTATTTTACTGCAGCTGCAGAGCTGTCTAGATCCTGACAAAATGGGCTCCAGGCCCATGAGGTATTACTACGTTGGTAACTTGGGGCCCTCAGCTGTCCTGTCCGTGGCCTCTGATCTGACCCTGTGCCTCCCTATTCTGAGAAAAGAGAAAACATCCTGAGCAGCACAGAGTCATTACCACTACAGGTAGGCGCCACCCTTTAATCTATGATAATAACAGATTAACCCAGTGACACCTAATTTATGGCCTGTGGGCCAGATCTGGCCCCCAACCATTTTCTAATTCATAATAAAAATAAATTGATCACACTGGGATTTTTGTTTTACTTTGAATGTAAATAAGGTGCCAGAGTGCAAATTAAAGCATCAAAAAATATCAAAAAAAAAGTGCCAGGGGAGGATCCCCCAGACCCACCGAAAAATTAGAGAAACGCCTGTGCGTACATCTGGCCAGTGGGAATTTCAAAGAAAGATGAGTTTATGTTAATGTTTATTCATTTCATATATTATTAATGTTTGTTAGCTGCAACCAGCAGCTCTATATCTCGCTGTTTCGGTTGGTCGGTTCACAAAATGTCCCCAGGCTTTGGCGGCCAAAGTTTTCTCCCTCGGAGGCTGAAATTTGGCAGGAGGTCAAATGTTTGTGAGGTTTGTGAGTGAATGCATGAACATGTGGATGCATGTGCGTACGTGATCGCAACTATTGCAAATTCATGCTTGTTTAT
>JAOVVB010233513.1:0-10143 GCA_028570985.1 Heterobranchus longifilis
TCTGTAAAACTGAGTTTCTCCACAAAGAATCATGCAAAAGCACCACTTTAAATCTTGTGTTTACCAGAGATGTACTCCTAAGTTTCTTGGAAATAAGTCATTCAGCATGAAAAACAACTAATCGACTAAATAAATCTTAGTTGACTAAGACCAAAACGACCGATTAGTTGACTAATCGATTAAGAGGGGGCAGCCCTACCATTATCAGTGCATTTAGTGTCATTACAGCTAGTAATCATTTTGTAAAACTCAAGTCCTCATGCCTGTGACTTAAGACAAACGCCAAGTTCCAAGTCTAACAGCTCTGCTATGTTAAAAAAAAATCAAATTAGTGTCATCCCAAACCTGTTCAACAGGAGGATACTGCAGCTATTGAATACCCCATGAAACACCTTGTCGTAGGCATTAAATTCAACAAAAAATGACAATAAAAATTAGATCACAAAAACGAAACAATATAATAAGGTTTCCTGGCAAGTTTTCAAGAACGTTCTAAGTTTGCAGCTATATTCTTTAATCTCCTGCATAGTGCTGATGTGTTTATCATCACACTCTTTAACACGGGTTTCTTCCATTACTGACAATTAAAGGAATGTCATTATTACTCTTACGGTAAACAGTTCTGAACAACAGCATGAGCTCAACTTCTAAAATGTAAATGAACTTCAAAAGGAGAGCCCCGGTCTTCCCACCATCTGAGAACTCTGCAGTCAGCATTTCTCTCTCTCTCTCTCTCTCTCTCTCTCTCTCTCTCTCTCTCTCTCTACATCTCTCTCTCTCTACATTAACAGCATCAGCATCTCTGCTCTGCTAATGACTCCATGCCATGTACACTCTCCTGAGAAAACCGACTGGCAAATGGAGAAAGTGGTGTCAAACACTAGTGAGGATGACAGCTCACTTGTGTAGATTCCTCACAGCAAAACAGCGTTATTGAGTTGTAACAGCAGCAAAAAAAAATCAGTCATCAAAAATGCATAACACAGCAAAGAAGCACTGTGGGAAATGCAGTAATGCCAACATCATCAAATGGCAAAAAGAAAAAACAAGTGTGTCTCATGTCCTAAGGAAAAAAGATGATATACTTTGCAGCTGCTGATTGCAATCGTCTTTCCTGGTGTTCTAGGCCCTTTACGTAATGTCAGTAATTTTATGCAACTTATTGAGTTCTCAATTTTCAAGATAAATGCGCAAAAGTTTTAGAAGTTGGATGAACTCCATTGTGCCCTGATATTTTTCTACAATTTCACACAGGAAGCCTCACATGTCTAATTTTCTTCAGTTCATTTTGGTGCCTCTTCAACTGACTCCTTTAGGAAATTAAATGCTGTGCCAGGTCATGTTTTAGGACATTTTTCACAGTAGTTTGGTCAAGGGCAAAGTCAGCGGCCCGGGGATCATCAGTGAAGCTTTTAATCCTGCACTGTGCCCGTTTTGGAAGCAGGAACCCCTGGCTGGTACAGCCTGGTGACATGAGGATCAAACAGACGAAGTGTAAAATTATTTGAGCTTACGACCCATCATGAGGTAGATCTACTGCACCTACACTAACAGTGCAATCACATTTGAAGTTTTGCTTTAGCTCCTCCAACCATAATGAAAATGAGAAATCAGTCCAGAACTAACCTTAGATATTGGTTCATTTCACTGAGCTCATATGTCCCCACCTAAACTTAGACAATACTTCTCTGAACTAGTATCACACAGCCATGCATGGAATAATATAACTACTGTTTAGATGACATAATAGTAATCATGACACTGTGTGAAATGAAGTAAATGCTTTGGAAATCCCCTTGTGATAACACCATTACCACTTTTGCATTGTTGGTAAGAAAACAGGACAGATAAAAAGCTTCACTGTATAACATGCAAGCTCAAGGGGCAGTTTTTTTATTTATTTCTTTGCAGACCATAAAAATTGTTGCACTCAAAGTACAGTAGTGCTCAAGGGTCCGCCCACCTGTACATGGTTCTCAGTTTACCATGGATCACTTGGATCATCAATGGGTGCTTTATGCAAACTGCAGATTGGAACAACGACCAGCAATTGCGAAAGTAGACCAATGGGGTTTGATTTAAAGAGCTATTTTCTGTGCCATGGCAATGTGAGCTATGTGTGTAGATGAACAGTGTTTGGCTTTCCTCCGTGGTTGCAGCGCACGGAATTCCCCGTGGAGCAGAGCAGCGGGGGTCTGCTAAGATCCACCGGTGCCTGCCCACTATACGCGACCGTAGATTCTAAATCGGATGTCGACAAATTTCCGTTCTGTGCCCTGCAGCCACGGCAGAAAGCCACACGGGGTTCATCTACACCCACTGCTCACACTAATATGACACAGAGCTGGATTAAACCCAGTGCCTTAGCATGCCTCTGTCAGCATGAACTTTGTGCACTCTTGGACACATGACACTATGATCCTTCCTTATCATCATATTGAGTTTAATGTCCATTTCACGCATGCAATTATGTCGCTCCTTTGAGCAAAATGGGGCCAACTTGAAAAGTGGGAGCTTTTCCTTTGAAGATGTGGCATATTTCTGGTGGCGAACATGTTAATATGTATGACTGTAACGGCAGCAGTTAACTCTCGCAGCATGTAGGACTGCTTATCTCCAGGCCCTGTCCGCCACCAAAGGATCCTGCACACTAATTAATAACAGTCATTTGTGCAATGAATTGAATAATATCTTGAGTACACTGCAGCACATAGAAATGACATCAGGACAAGGTTAAAACAGGCTGACAGATTGGAGTCAGTCAACGACAGTACTGCTCGGTTATTTTCTGAGCTCAATCCATATTAAGGTTGGTTATCTTTGGATTATTTTTTATTTTTTTATCCAACCTGGGAAATTTCAAGTTTGACACATGATGAACACATTTTCTCTTCACATCTGCCGTTGAATGTAACCACATTGCATTATCTAACAAACTAAACTATTTTTTGTTAAATATTTGTACATGATACCAACTAAAAAATAATTTTCCACTGATTTCCTATATAAAAACACCCACTAACCAGAATTCTTGTTGTAGAGAGCATCTCATTATACCAAAAGTTAGCAAAGTTAGTGTGATTACAAGATAATTCCTTATATATCATTTTATGTAATCCATACATCAAAAAAGACTTTGCTGGTTTCAGCTTCTCAAATGTGAGAATTAGGCTAAATGCTTTCCTTTGTTTTATTTAATTGTAAATTGAATATTTTTGAATACCAAATATTGAAAAAGATTAGGGATGTCCCAAACCAGTCTCATTCCCAACTCATCAAACACCGGCCACTTTATCACGACCCTTGGCGTCTGATACCGACACACAAGGCACCCTTTAGCATGTGTTTGAGACGCACAGGGCTTTCAAGTAACTCCAATGTAGGAAGTGCTCCTGACGGCATGTGACGTGTATTTAGAGCGAGAAATACGTGGTACGGCGGGTGGGTCAAACAAACACAGGACTTTGACCCAGGAGAGCAGTATTCGAGTCCCGTGTGAAACCAAAACCAAAAGTCAATGTTGACAAATGTACTTACTTAACCAAACCATGGTCTTTTTCCTAAATTTACCCAAGTGTTTTTGTTGCCTAAATATAAAGAAGTTGTTTTCTTTGTATTCAGAACATGAACCAACAACAACAACAACCCCACGTGTTTATAACTGTGGCCACGATTGTCATATTTTGATGCGTAGGGCTACCCATTGCATTCCATAATGACACCAAGGGGTCGTGACAATGCGTCCATATGTGACGAGTTGGGAATGAGAACAGGTTGGCTGTCCTAGATTAAAGAAATCCTTAGTCGACTAATACTCATACGACTTTGTTGACTAATCCGAGGAGTTGATTTAATGGACAAATCTGTAAAACTGAGTTTCTCCACAAAGAATCATACAAAAGCACAATTTTAAATCTTGTGTTTACCAAAGATGTGCTCATAAGTTTCTTGGAAATAAGTCATTCAGCATGTAAAAAGCATAACAAAAATTTAATAAAGTAATAAGCTCAACATAGTCCTTTTTTCAACTACATGTTTCCAAAGAAAACCACTCAATAAACCAGACCAACAGCAGACACCTGCTTCTATTATCTGCGAAAGGTCAAAGACAAGTTAAAACTGTCTGCCTCAACAGTCAAATATGTACACAATAGCCCAGACTCCTCCGGAGGAAACTCCAGCACTGTAAAGCTGTGAATGGAAATCTGCGGTGTGCTGGTGTGGACACAACAATCCAGACACCTGATATCCCCCTGGAGGCTTCTCAGCGTTAGAAACAGGCAAAAAGAGACCAATTTCATGGTTCTTCTGACATGCCAATGCTTATGTCACTTGTGGGTTTGGAGCATTAAACCACCAGACGGTTTTCCAGTCAAGGGTGTCATTTTAAACGTTTGCCACACTTAGTCAAATGGGTGAGAAGAATCCACCCTATGATCTGTGGAAGGAAAAAGAGCAGTGGAGGATAATCGGACACCGTTTTACTTCTCAAGACGTTCAGCGACTTTGAATCTGGCAAAACTCTTCCTTCTCTCTCGAGTCCAGTAAGATTTCTGTGTGAGTGTTGTACAAACAGTGCGTGTACACTCATCCTAGTGTCCTCATCTTTCTAATTCCATAGTTATGAGATGGCTTAAGGCCCTCAGAAGTGGACTGTTTTTTCTTTTCTTACAGGAAGCATTCCTCTCTAATGACAGGGGAAGTTACAAGAAGGTTCATACAAACACCAAAGCAGCAAAACAAACTTAAATTTGGGCCTCTTATTAAGGCGGGCAGACCAAAAAAGGCTGTGATCTTCAACACAACTTCTGTGGCCGAAACACTTTCTGAGAAGAGACATGAAAATGTCCAGCCTCAGTCAGATGAAATGCCGCAGGGTGGGACAAGAGCAATAAATGCAGATCTGAGGTGATTAAATGAAATGGGCGTTGTATTTTGAGGCAGTATGTTTTGTTGTGGGTGAGAAGTTCATGAGGCGGTTTTCTTTTTTCTAAGTATTTTAGATCAAAGCTTGAAGACAGAATGAGAATTGAATGTGTGGCCTCATTTCCAGCAGACAGGCACAATCCACCCTCTGCATTAAAGAGCAGCACAGTTGAGTTTTCCCAGACAGTTGCCCTTTCCTAAATTGTGATAATGATCTCAAAACTTGAAACTACAGTGATCTGAGCTTCTAGACACATGCAATACTGACTTCAACTGGTAACTACAAAGTAGGGATGCTAATGATTGAACTGAATATATTAACCAATAACGCAGAAGACGAGGGACATGTGGTGTAGATTTGCTGTAGTATGTGGTTGCGCCATGAGTTGGATAATATAATAAAGTCATTATTTTGGTATTTTGTTTATCATTCAAGTAACTTGTTGTTTACTTGTTACTCGTGCGTTTAACTCCTAATGTAGCTGATTTTGCGTCAAACATCATGTCAGTGGTTAAAACTACGGATGTCAATTTTCTTTTTTTTTCTGACCGATAGACGACCCTCTTTAGCCAATCATTAACCGTTAACTGACAAGCAAGAACGTTTCCCACTTCACCCGTCTGGCAGGCATGGGCATATACGTTTAGCATCTGCGGAGACCTGCGGTCATTTGCCGGTCATGCAGCTACGATATTGCGTGCATTGTTGTGTGGACACATGCAGCCACTTTTCCAGAATGGAACAGTTGTGCGTTTGTACGGCCGGCCTACATGCCTGCCAGACTGCGAGGATTTTGGATGGAGTGCAGAGCAGATGTTTTAAAAAGTTGGAGCGACACCTTATCTCCCGCTCCACCCCGCTCTAATTTCGCTCCCGTACCGCTCACACCATGAGTTTGAAGCATGCACGAGCCCGACAGGCTCACACTGAACATGGATGGACCGCCGGCCTCAGTTGACTCTTGGCCGGCGGTCCATCCAAAATCCTCGCACTCTGGCAGGCATGTAGGCCGGGCGTACGAATACACAACTGTTCCAATCTGGAAAAGTGGCTGCATGTGTCCACACAACAATGGCCGCAATATCGTAGCTGCATGACCGGCAAATGACGGCGGGTCTCAGCGGACGCTGAACGTATGCCCATACCTGCCGGACGGGTGAAGTGGGAAACTTTGAACGAGGTGAACGAGGAGCTGCGGGCTCTGGAGCAGGACGGCTAATTTAACCCTCCCATCCTCATCAGTATAGCAGCATGTGTCACATGTGTAGATCTCTGCTGTGAGTGCTGTCCAGCAGTCGGCTGTGAGAGCAGAAAAAAGCAGCACCTAGTGCAAAGTTTGAACCAGCAAGTTAACTAGCAGTTAAAAAATAGATTGTATAACCTAGTTTTTTATTTTACCATGCAACAAATGTTTTTTTTATTACCTTTTAATTTTTATTCTAAAAATATTGTTTTTAACTGTTTAACATCGGTCAAAATTCTTAATGTCGGTTAACGGTTAAACGGTTAATCATTGACATCCCTAGTTAAAACAGTTTTCTAATGGAAAAACGTCTAACATATTTTATTAATTATTAATTAATAATTGGTTGTTAAGGCGGCCGACTATCAATTAAAGAAATTGCTTAAAATTTGTATCCGTACTACAAAGAGTTAATTTACAAAACCCTATGTAGAACTTGGCAATACATTAGTGTAATATGGATACAATATCAAATTCACTGTCAGCCACATTCAATTATTTCAAGGGAAATTTAACATTACTTGACTTCTATCAGAAAGCTACACTCTCATCCTTAGACATGTTTTTTCTTAATCTCAGGACAAACAAAAGTCTTCATTTTAGATCAATAAAATCATTGCATGACTTGCGTGATGTCTAAGAAGAGTTACTATTTTCTCTATACACGCAAGGTGGGGGGAGTATTTCAGCGGGGTTGACTATTAGCAGCTCTTTACCTGCCTCTCAGCTACGCAGAGATATTCTCCTGCACTCCTCTGTCTGCTCGCACTGAATTATTCAAAGGAGAGGAGGATACAGTATGACTTCTGGGTCACTATCATTACAACAAAAAGAGACTGACTTAAAGTTAGCACATGGAAAGGCAAAGTGTTAATTATTTATGAATCTTGACTAGCTGCTTTAACATATTTGTACCTGAAACGAAAGCTTGACAAACCAAATTAATTTAATTACCAACTGTGAATCTAATCTGACCTAAATTTACTGTAATCACAGTTTTCAGTGAAAAAATAGCCTGAATCCCAAATGTGGAGATGAATTATGTAAACGTAAATTACAGCTGTGGTTCCAGGCACAATATTTCTTCAACCCAATTGAAATCAATCTGATTAAAGATCAGATTACTGTTTACATGGACGGCAAATAAAGTGATCCAATAAGAGGTACGTTTACATGTCCCAAAGCATTTAATCAGAATATACATTTTTTGACTTGCGCAAAGTGGTTCCGCCCGCTGTGACGCATCTAATCTGCTGGAAATATAACCGAAAAGGCCTTTTTTTCCCCTGACGTCTTTAATAAAAATTCAACAGTTGTTTGAACAACTCTTTTGGGACTTTCTGTGTTTAAAAGGTTTAGTTTGGATTCACGAAAGTCACACAATAACACAAACACCAACTCCCGTGTTCTGCGAGGTAAAATTATTGTTTTTGTCAGTGTAGTCTGATGGATTTGAAGAGAGCATAGATGGATATAATGGCTTCAGGTCCCCGTCAGAAAGGCTGTCTGACAGCAAGGTAAAGCGGTGAAAATATTCTAAATATAGCATCAATATCAGTTTAAGTGTATGCTAACAAGAACAACAACAAAAGTTGTACTTTATCAGCTACAGACCACTTTTGTTTTACTACCATGTTTCTGTCCCTCCTGGAATTACCTAATGTTACCCCCACATGGGGCAAACACGCACAGAAAGAATATATATAGGCACTAATATTTTCCTATTGAACGTATAATAAAAATTTTACACCACCCCTGTCAACCCATTTGAAAATTCCTTCCTGTGGAGCTGGATTGGGCCAGTCTCTTCTGGTATTTACATGAGGTTTTTTTTAATTATTCTAATTATTAGTGGAAAATTAGGGTCCATGTAAATTCCCCTACTGGGGGCCAAATTATTACACAGAAGATTTGTACTTCTGAATGACTTTGAACAAAAGACATAGTGATGATGCCAAAAATGAGTTCCAATGAATTACGGTGGAATAAACATAATTTCTAGGATTGAGGAAAACATTTGATTGTGTTTATAATGCTACTGTATATCCCAAGTCTCATCTTATCTGATCTAGCCACATAAAGCACCGAGCTGGTTCAAAGGTTATCTGCTGCTAAACCTGACATCATGCTACACGTTTTCTTATGTTCACTTTTATCTCCAAGATTTATGTGTCAGGTCCATGCCTCCACCAGTCAGCTGGAGCTTGGTACTGCAGTTTCCCTCCCTCTCCTGCAGGGCCTGGTGCTGCTCACACAGCCATGCAGCTGCAAGCTGCTGCTTCTCTCACAATTCTGCATTTAGTCCATAATGCAACAGAACTTATCAAAAAGGCCTTTGTTCTTGCTCTTCCTCCTCTTGCATTTAAAGCATCATTGATTAACCCGTCCTGAACTCTCATGTGTCTTTCCATGCACACTCCAGCTACCCCTCCCTGCCATCACAATGAGCTCATTACCAGTTTAACTTTTCATGTTTTTTCCTGATACACTTTAAAACAGAGTACAGGCTAATCTAATGGGACTTTCCTGTTGGTAATTACATTGCTCTGAACCGAAGCCTGAACGCCTCACAGACTGTAGTCCTACTTTTGCAGCCTGCTGGCTAACTTGCTAGTAGGCTAATCTCTGCTGGCAACTTTCAGAGGCATGATGAACTAAGGACCTACAACTGGGTTACCAAGTCTACAAACGTGTCGTCTGTGCCTATGTGTGTTAGGAACTCCTCGTTTATATAACAAACCACGGACTACGTTGTTTGGTACCACATTTAGGACCCCAGAGGAAGTTTTGTGGCTTTACAAACACAAGAACCACAATGGCGGTGCGCCTTTCTTTGAAAGCATGCAACACACAGCGAATAACACGCGCATGCAGAATATGTGTGTTATGAATTTAACTAACTGTGCAACACGAGCACGAGACAACAGAAACTAGCATCCTGTTCCCTCAACGTTGCATTTAATTCAACTTAGCGCCATATTGAGTGCGCCTGCAGAGCCCCCGGGACGTCGCAACATTGTTTCCAGGAAAACAAAAGCCGAAAGAAAACAAAGTAGCCACCACTTACCTTGGCGATGGCCTTCTTATATCTCATGACAGCCTGCTGGATGAGTGTGTGGACTTTAATATTTCCATCCCCGCACGGCACCACCACCCGGGTCCTGCCAAAACACACCGTGACTTTCATGGTTTAGTATCCGAGATCTTGCCCAGATTCGGAGTAAAACCGAGAAGAGCAGGAGGAGGAGAAATCCGCGTGAAAATAAAAAAGGAGCATGGGTTTTTTTGTTTGCTCGGCTCCGCGGCTGTCCCGGTATTCCTTTAAAGAAGCGAGGACTAAAGGTCTTTCCGCTTCTCCCCGCCGGACGACATTGTTTTCTGTGTTTTCAGACCACCTGTTTAGCTTCTCTCTCTCTCTCCCTCCTTCCCTCTCTCGATCCCAATCCCCGTCTCTCTCCCTCTCTGCTGAGCTAATGCTCGGTCATATGGTGCGTTCAGGTGCGCTCGGGAATGCGGGAATCCAGAGGTCTAACAGGAATGACAAATGGCAAGAAGAGCAGTGTTTCCTCTACACTCCCAGGGATACTCAACCTGCTTTGCCCCCGGGGGCCAAAATGACAGGAGGCCAGGGGCCAGATAATAAACAAGCACAAATTCACAATAGCTGTGACCACATAGGCTACGTGCATGCATCCACACATTCATAAATGCACACACAACTTCACAAACACTTGACCGCCATGCCAAATTTCAGCCGACTGAAAAAGCAAGCAATAGAGCTGCTTGTCGGAGCTAACAAACAATAATATTTATCAGATACAATTACTAAACATTAAAAGGCCAATACCTCATCTTTCTTTTTTTTTAATATAGCCTAAACAACCTATTTTTATGCTTTTTTATGCACTCTGGTACCTTATTTACATTCAAAGTACAAAAAAACCCAAAAAACAACAAAAAAAAAGAGATAAAA
>JAOVVB010233514.1:0-10143 GCA_028570985.1 Heterobranchus longifilis
CCCACAGTCTAAAGACATGTAGATTAGGCTAAGTGGCATTCCCAAATTGCCCCGTGTGTGTGTGTGTGTGTGTGTGTGTGCGCGCATGTTTTTTGGTCTGTATGTGCCCTGTGATGGATTGGCACCCCGTCCAAGGTGTACCACACCTTGTGCCCAAGTGTCCTGTGATATGCCCCATGCCCCCCTTCCCCCCATAACCCTGTATACAAGGTAAAGCAGTATAGAAGATTAATTAAGAAATTAATCAAGGAATTGATTTTTCACTTTCTCTCTTCACATATACACTATATGGATAAAAATATTTGGCCGAACCTGCACTGACATTGTATCCACATACACACACTTCAATATGGAGTCGGCCCCCCTTTTGCAGCTATAACAGCTTCCAATCTTTTTGGAAGGCTATCCACAAGATTTTGGAGTGTTTCTGTGGGAATTCGTGTTCATTCATTCTGTAGACCATTTATGAGGTCAGACACTGGAATGAACTGAAACGGAGATTGCAAGCCAGGCCTTCTCATCCATCATCAAATGTGCTCAGTGGGGGTTGAGGTCAGGGCTCTGTGTAGGGGCAGTCAAGTTTTTCCACACCAGATGCATCAAAACTATGTCCTTATATTTCCACAAAGTTGGAAGCAAAGCATTGCCCACGATATCTTGGTATACTGAAGCATTAAGATTGCCCTTCACTAGGTATAAGGGGCCTGATTGATTGAAACATCTGCATTCAATACAATTCAAACAAAATTTGGCCAAATACTTTTGTGTGTGTGTATATATATATATATACTTATAAAAGTATTTTATAAGTATATACTTATAAAACTTTTATAAGTATATACTTATAAAAGTGTATATATATATATACTTATAAAAGTATATATACTTTTGTGTGTGTGTATATGTATATATATACTGTATATATATTTATTTATTTATTTCACCTGTTTTTACCTCCTGTTTTTTTTCTCCCCGAATCACGTATTGTTCCCGTGATGCCTCATCATTTGTTTATATGGAGTCAGTGCAATAACATGGAGACATGCCCCTATTAAGATCTCCTTTCGGTTTCACTCACTTTTGAACCTTGAAACTTTTATTATTCAGTTAGACAATGAACTTTAATATTTGCTCAGATATTCATTCAGATCTGATAACGCTACCTAGCAAGCCTGACTAAATAAACAGAGTCAAGAAAGAAGGCATTGCTTTAGAGCAACTTTTATTGATTTTGTGTTTTTATGTGTCATGTGTATATTTTCTGTGATGAATCAGTACAGTGATGCAGATTGCTGATGAACCTCAGTCTTGTCTCAGTTACCTTATAAAACAGATATTCTTATATTATTCTCTCACTTAGATTTAATTTATTAATCATGGTGAAGGTGTACTGTGACCATACAGTAAAGATGTGAGAAGTGATCTATAGGCTACACAAAGAGACATATATAAACTAAACCTGTGTGTGTATGGATGCTGTATGTACAAAATAATCAATAATATAACACATGAAGAAATTGTATTCTGCTTTTAACAGTAACACACACGCACATGCACGCAATGAACTCTATGCTGCGTTCTGTCAGTGTTTCCTCACTGATTCAGTTCAGACTAAGGAATTCACAGAGGGAATTGGGAAATTCATAGTTAGTAGTGGAGCATGCAGGATTCAAAAACACTAAAGCTGTCAGTAGAGATCCACTGATTAGCCATAAAAAATTGCACTTTGCTGTGTTTGTTTGTTCTTTATCTATTCAATTAAATTAGTGTCACAAAAGGAAAAACAGCAATAAAGCACAGGGATTCCGCTGTCATACATTGTTGCTGCTAGAGCTGTGACATAAAGTTAAACTGTCAATTCAGTTTCATTTTTGAGCAGTGATCTTTTTGACTCGATTTAATTCAGTAGCTTTAATGTTACTAAGAGTGGCGTTCAAGTCAAACCGGGATTTTTGATTGTGCAAAATATCGGAGCATGGTTATGAGCGTTAAAGAGTTACGAGCCTTGATCAGATTGCCTGCTTCATGTCTGAAACACTGGCCTCTCAGGAACTCCTTTAATGGCCGACACGTGGAAAAGGCTTGAAGCGATATCAGGACTGTACAGGGGATGTGACAGTAACTCTCAGCGGAGTTCCTGTAATGTACAAGTGGTGTGGGAGAATGACTGTGTGTACAGTTCCCACAGACGTAAGGTGTTGACATGTTATCCGTCTTCTTTCCGTCTCTTGAAGTCTTCTGTAAATGTTAATTGACTTGAACACCTCTCATGCTAAAAGTATATAAACCTGGAAACAATGCGTAACTTGCATTGCTTTAATTGTTTAAATGCCGTGTCCTGTACAAAGCGATAATCTTTTAGTGCCAACTGCACATAAACTTAAAATAATAATAATAATAATAATAATAATAATAATAATAAGCGAAGTATTTTAAGTGAATTAGTCGATTAAATCAGTTAAATCAGTTAAATCACACGGCTCTAGTATATACACACACCATATACAGTATGTATTAAATCATGTGGAGAAATAAAAACATATTGTTTTATTCATAACACACTATAAATAAGGACTATATATTTCTCTTCTAAAGTAAAAACTCAGTGTCTCTCGGCCTGACCTTATCAATCTATATTGTGTATTGCTTTCCTCCTTTTGACCTTTGATATTCACTCTGTTTATGATTTTTGCCTTTGCCCATGTTTTGACAATTGTTGACGGCCCGACCCTATTTCCTGTCTCATGGGGTGTACACTCCGTTTTAAATGTGACAGAGATCTTTAAATAAAACATGAATATGAATGCATCCTTTTCAGTCTTCATGTAGTTTATCCTTGTAGGTAATTTATCATTTTGTTTTCATTTTGTAGAGAAATGCTGCAAGAATGTGATCGAGGTCGCTCAGGAGGCCCGTAAGCGCAACCTTGGCCCCCTGCATCCCACATTCAACATAATTAAAGTGCTGCGCTCCGGCCTGGAGCAAAGCCTGCCTGAGGACGCACACACACTCGTCAGCGGCAAACTGTGTGTGTCTCTCACACGCGTCAGCGACGGGGAGAACGTGCTGGTCTCTGAATTCAGCTCCAAAGACGAGCTCATTCAGGTGAGGGAGCTGTGACAGTGGAAAGATTTCACTGAGATCATACACACCCATCAGATACTGTATAACGTTATGACCACTCTATGACCTGGTTCAGTAGGTTTTAACACCTTCTGACACCTTTCTATGTCCTCCTACAGTTCTAAGGGAACTGTATTACAGATTTTTTTTGTTTTATTTGATACGATTTCATCATTACATGTACAAAAAGACTGTTTTTGCTCCTTAAAAGCTGTATCCTTAATGATATCGTACCATAATGTTTTTACGAGTAAGGAGCATAAAAATTCAAAATTTTAAGTCTATTTGAAATGTACCTAATTATCCCTTTTTCTCTTGTTCTCAGGCTCTCATCTGTAGCGCTTTCATCCCTGTTTATTGTGGTCTGTTCCCTCCTACCTTCCGTGGAGTTGTAAGTGTCGATGCTTATAGTTGAACCCATTTTAAACCAAAAGTAATGTTGCACATGATTAGACACAGTGCTGTTAACACTCAGTTACTCAGTGAGGATTTATGTTCTTGATATGAGAGCTTGCAGTGTTGGAGAAATGAGTCACTAGGGCTTAGATCTCACACCACATTACCACATTTCACTGGCATGTTTGCACTAAGTAGGAGCTTATTGCACTAAGTAGGATTTATAGCTTGGAATTCCTAGAAGCTTGGAATTCCTAGAAGTTCTTTGAAAATGAGTGAGTCTGTCGCATGGCCATGTCTGGGAGCATTCAGCCGTTCCCTCCCGAGTGGGTTTCCTCTCTGTACTCTGTGTACTAGGAAGCTCTGGAACACAGCCAGGAACACAGCCAGGCTCTTTTTCAGGACTCTGGGCAGGGGGCAGGGGGCATGTACAGTATCTATGAATACTAGTAACCCCTCCTTAAATAAAAGGTTACATGGGTTCATGTGATTAAATGATCAGTTTTGGTATGTCAGCTAACGCCATGCGTGTAACAGTTAACCTTTTGTTATTGCTATTTTTTAAAATAATTAATAATAATAAAAAAATTATAATAATGAAAGTAATAATTATAATAATAATAATACAAAAAAATACAAAGTCCTTTAATCTGAAGACAACATCATTATTTCTGACTGTTACAGAGTACAGAAAAGAAAAGCTTTCTACTTCTTTAATTTTTTAGGAGAATCCATACATTCTGTGTAAGTTGTTACTATAGAAATTATATCATATTGCAACAAGTGTATTATAAGGCAATACAGTGGCGCAGTGGTTAGCACTGTTGCCTGGAATCTCCAAGGTCCGGGTTCGACTCCCACCCCAAATCAGTGTGCATGAAGTTTGCCTTTTTTAATTTTTAATTTTAATAGTGAATGATGATGCGCTGTAGTGGCACGGTGGCCACAGTCGCCTTGCACCACCAGGGCCCGGGTTCGATTCCTGCCTTGGAATGTGTACATGGAGTTTGCATGTTCTCGCTGTGCTTGGTGGGTTTTCTCCAGGTTCTCCAGTTTCCTCCCACAATCCAAAGACATGCAGGTTAGGCTAATTGGCGTTCCCATATTGCCAATAGTGTGTGTGCATGTGAATGTTGACCAGAGGTCCTACCATGGTGGTAAAAAGGGAATAAATGCGATGGTCATCATTGGCCTCCACAGTCCCTAGTTATTCTACAGAGGTTCCTGGATGGATCGATATTGTTATAAACCTTGCTGCCAGACCTCATATATATATATAGAGGTCATATATATATATAGACAACACATGTTTATAATAATAAAACCTCGACAGAGTTCTGTCAATAAAGTGGTATAATAGTGAAATATTCAGTTTACATTCAAATCTAAATGTTGCATTTTCACTTAAAATCTCAATATTGTAGAAATGAAGGTTTCATTTGCAATTACAGATGAATGTCATTCTTTTAAAAAGTAAACCTTTTATAATTCTTTGGACGTTTGACGGTTGACGTCTGAAACCTTTTTTTTTATTTTACTTAATCAAAACAACCTCACACCAATGTCATTGATATTTCCTGGGATGCATAATAAAAAATATATGATTTATATCACAATTTATATAAAAGTGAAGATATCACTCTGTGTTTAGTCCTATGGGTATACAAACGTTTGCACTCAGCCGTGTTAATTAGCTCTAGTCAGGCTGAACTGGATAAAGTTTTACATCTGGACTTTACTCAGACGTTGTTTGATATCAGTGCCATGTTGCACGCCAACAGCGCTGCCAGCATGTCCTTACGACCGGGTACAACAGGGAAATATGAAGTCACTCTTTTACTAGAAATCAGTAGCGTGTTACACGGCCCTGAAATGAATGTGGATTTCTTTTCATTGGTTGAGCCGCTGAGGCATTGCCAGGGCTGTTATGTAAGACTGATTGTCTTGGCTTTATTCACGTGAGAAACAGCTGGCCCTGGCACTGAAACAGCTGCGTCAGATTAGATACTCTCTCTCTCACACACACACACACACACACACACACGCACACACGCACACACCCTGAGACACAGTGGCAGTTGGGTTTAGGAATGTCGTAATGTTTCATTTGAGGATTTTCCTGGACTGAAAGATGTTTCACTTCTGCATGTACAGTGTCTGTATGATAAGGGAAGTTACATTATCTATTGTACGCTTAAAATCTGAACAGAAAAACTAATTTATAGATTTAATCCTGACTCCCATAAAATAAAAGTGTGTATTAATTTATCATTTAAACAGAACAAAATATGAAAAACCAACATAACATATAGTATGTCTGTACAATGTCTGTTTTTATATTGGCCATTATTCATCATCATCATCATCATCATCATCATCATAAAGCTGACTTCTTATCTCATTATAGTGGTTTATCCATAAACTTTCCAATTTTGGATTATAAAGTAAAAATCTTTACATGAACTCTGGGATGTCTGACACACGTTCCTGTGTACGCACGACGCATGTTTATGTGGAAATGTGTTTGCGTTTAACTTTTTTGTGTGTGTACACAGAGGTATGTTGATGGTGGGATGAGCAATAATCTGCCCCAGTCAGAACTGAAGAACACCATTTCCATCTCACCGTTCTCTGGAGAAAGTGACATTTGCCCCAAGGACAATTCCAGCAGCCTTCATGAACTGCGAGTCACCAACACAAGCATTCAGGTCACCTGGGGGAACATGTGCAGGATTAGCAATGTGTTCTTCCCTCCTGAGACTAAGGTAGAGTGATACAGGAGCAATGAATATGAGGAATAACAAATGTTTTACTGCGACAGGCTGCAAAGTGCATAAAGATATGATTTAAAAATTGGTTGTTTATGTAAGATCCTGAGCAGCGACCTCATTTCCCCTCTTGTCTGTTTTAACCACTCAGCGTTCAGCATCACCAGTACACTATACTAATCACCGGCCTGATCATCTGTCATCATTCGCACCTGTTTCTCACTGGGTCATGCCTTAAGTTAGATGTTTCTTATGCTTAAATGATTCATAGGTCACTGTGTGGCTTAACAAACAACAACATTTCTCTGAAACAGGTCAGGTACAGGGACTGGACTGAAAATGAGACGCACAAAAAGTCCTTTAGGAACTATTCCTCAAGACTACATTAAAATACAAGACAGTCTGTCTCTTTGGCGCAACATGTGAAGAAATGAGGAGTGGTTCATGACTTTTGCACCGTACTGTATGCATGCCAGAATATGTGAATTCCAGTGAAATAAGCAATAGTCTACATACTTATGTGCGTCTCAGTTTTTTTGGTCAAAAACATTTGAAAAACATCTTTTTCAGACAAAGTTTACCAAAATTACAAATGCAATGAAAAATATGATTATATTGTTTTTGTATGATGCTGTTTAAAGTATTACAAAAGAAATAGCTTACAAAGAGTAAAGAACTGTTTTATTATTGTTGTTGTTGGTGTTGCTGATAATAATAATAATAATAATAATATTTATGCATGGAGTTGTGTCTCTTATTACAGGTAATGGCAGAGTTCTGTCAGAACGGGTATAAAGATGCTCTACGCTTCCTCCAGGACAACAGTGAGTCATTCTCTAAAAACAAAAATACTGTATATAAAGATGTAAATACATATAGAGTTTTAGCATGTGGATGTTTCTTTGTATAAATGCTTAGTATGCCTGCAGGACAGAATGGGTATACTGTGAAAGAGTGGTTGGAGTGAATTGGTACATTAGTTGCTTTTGAAGAAATCTAACCCAACTGGGGCATGTTTTTATAGTAAAATCATCATCGACAGCATGTTGTAATGCAGAATCCCCAGTTATTATCAGTTATTATCTTGAGAGTGAGTGAGTGAGTGTGGTCCAGCTTGTCATGTTATAGGGAAAACACAAAGTGTAAACTCCCCTGTCCTTAAAAAACGTTTAACAATACTTCTGATTATCATGAAATGTTTAGACTCAGGACCCTTTAATAACTGTTAAATACACTACTTCATATGGAAAACTTGACCATCAGACTATAATAATAGTGCATCTTTATACAGTATCAAAGTAAAGATAAAAAAAAAAGCTGACACTGTAATGTCATCCTCAGATCTGTTGCAAGTTGAATGTCCGAAATTAGACCACGCCCTGACGCAGGACACAGGACACACCTGCTGCGGTGTCACCGAATCGACACGGGAGAGGATGCTCCGAAGACTCCGCCTCCTGGGGGAGCACCACTGGTGGTTGGACAAGCAGCTTGTCGATTATCTCCCCACGAACATTAGGAAAGGTGACAAGTGCTACAGTTAGCTTTAGATTTTTATTTTGATTTACATCACATTCATGCAATGCATAAGGTTTATTGAGTTAGTTATTAGTTGTGAGATTGAGCTTGTTTAAATGTGATTTGTAGTGTTCTGTGAGGCGTGTAAAGAGAAGCATGGCCTGATGGCTCAGATCACTGGTCTGTTGCCTGTACGTGTGGCTTCCTACATGCTGATGCCCTATACGCTGCCTGTGGAGTCGGCGTACTCTGCAGTTCAGAGGTCTGTACCACTACTGTTAACTTCAGATAAACCTCATGCAAACTTTACACAATGCACTGTAGTACTATACTGTACTTCCTCACTCACTCACCATGCTGTACACTTCCACAGCAAGCATTTAAATGACCACCTTTTTGCCGTCACTGCTCTGCTGTAGTCCGAGCGCTTTCTGTAAAAGACGAGGCTGAAATCCTTAATCGATGTAATGGAGGACAGAGTGGAGAGATTTATGAATTTGGATGAAAATGAAAAAAACATCATTCAGAATATACAGTAGCAGGGCTTGTTTCTGTATATAGTAACAAAAGTGTACTGATAAACTATGAACATAACACATGGCTTTATATTCAAGCTAGTGCTGTCAATCGATTTTAATCTAGTTAATCACAATCATAGTCTAAGATTAATCGCGATTAATCACAATTTTACAGTACTCAGATTCACTTGTAAACGTGCGATGTTGGAATAAAGAAATGCAGGTTTAAGGTTTAAGTGTGCCGTTACCACACACAGCCGAGTAAACCTCGCTGCGATTATGGGAAGCCATTAGGGTCAAACTTGATCATATGATTGATTTGCGTGAAAAAAATAGTAATGAGTTACAATTTCTAGATTAATCACATGCATTAACGCGTTAACATTGACTCTCCTAATTTAAACGCATACTGTGGAGTAAAGAACAGTACTAACAATATATAAAAAAAATTTATATATAAAATGTATTGATGATTATTTCATTTTAAAATTAACACCATACAGTACGTTTGCCATTAAAATGCAACTTATAACACATATTAATGTTTTCAAGACAATATGATTTTAAGGTTCTTAGTTCAAATCCCATGTGTATTAGATATAATAATGTGTGTGTGTGTATACAGTATGTACTGTATATACGTAGTTACACTCAAAATTATTCAAACTCCATTAATGATTCAACACAACTAATAAAAATAAGTGGTTACAAAATGTCAATACAAAATGATAAATTTTCAACCCCTTGAAGAGAAACATCTTCAGTACTTAGTAGAACCCTCTTTAGCTATTATGACCTGCTGCAGATGTGATGTATAGCCATACACTAGCTCCTAGGCAGTGTTTCTGAGGGACCTCTAGTGACCATAAGATTAATGGGTTTGCATGCTGCAACTGCTTTTTAGAATTCTTTTATTGGATTCAGGTCAGGTGACTGTGCTGGTTGCTCTAGAACACTCCTGTACATCTGAAACCAAACCTTGGTGGACTTTGAAGTATGCTTGGCATCAGTGTCCTGTTGGAAGGTCCAATGATGCCTAAGTTTCAGATTCCTCACAGTTTGCATGACGTTTTCTTTAATGATTTCCTGATACTTGATTGAATCCATCTTGCCCTCTACACGCTGCAGATTTCCACGGCCAGATGAAGCAAAGCAGCTTCAGATCATGACCAAGCTACCACCACCATGCTTCACTGTAGGCAGGGTGCACTTCAGTGCCTGCTTCCACCAAATCTTTCTGTAGGTCCTTTGCAGTCAAGTGAGGGTTTTACAACACTTGCCTCCTCAGGAATTTGGTAGTAGCAGGAGATAGCTTCCTCTTTCTGCCACGTCCAGATAATGTAGCCACTGTTTCATTGAGAAATAGATTTCCCACTGTTTCTAGGAACTTTCAGTACCTTTGCTATTTGTTTATACCCTTGTCCTTGTCTGTGCAAGGCAATGAGCTCTTCACTCAACTTTATGGACAACTCTCTTCACTTTTCTGAAATGCAGTTAAACATCTTCATCAACAGATCTCTAGAAACAGACATCAAACATCTTCATCAACAGATCTCTAGAAAGTCCAGATCATTCGATGTGTTCTGAATCAAATACACCTGAGGTTTCTAATTAGTTGCATTAGGTGTGCTTGAGACAACGGATTTACAAATTTGTGCAGTAATTAGGGATTTTATTTAGAGGTGAAATAATTCTGAGACTTTCTAAAAAGGGCCATTTGTGTTTGAAGAAATCACACGTTTTTTTTTTTTTTCCAATTTTCTCCCCAATATTAGTCGTAGCCAATTCCTCCCCGTCACTAGGGGGCTCCCACATTAAGG
>JAOVVB010233516.1:0-10142 GCA_028570985.1 Heterobranchus longifilis
CTTACTGAGTGTAGGTCATCCATTGGTTCATATGTGCTCCATAATGCATGTGTGTGTGTGTGTGTGTGTGTGTGTGTGTGTGTGTGTGTGTGTGTCGTCATGGCAAAATGTTAAGAAGCATTTTTCAGTATAATGAAATCAAAATGAGGCCGAGTTTGAAGATAGGTGTGGTCCGAGCAAGGGCGGCGGAAGTACGGGGGTAGAAAGTAGGGAAGTGGTTTTGCCCCCCCACCCCACTTTACGCCCCTGGTCCGATTTGACGTCGCAGCTGGTGTGATTCCATCTCAAGATGGTCTCTGTCAAAGTCACTTTACTGTACATTTTATTATTGGCACAGAATGTCCATGCTCGTACTGTTGATGTGTCTGTGTGTGTGTGTGTGTGTGTGTGTGTGTTATACTGCACAGTTAATGTGTGGAAATGATACACAGCATATTGAGTTCTGGCTGTAAGAGGGCTCCTGTTGACTCACAGAGTATTATACCAATTACATCTCTGCATCTCTCTTTCTCTTTCTCATGTCCATCATTTCAGCTGAACTGAGGCACGATGATGTCATCCTCTTGGCATGTGTAGATGGAAAGCTCAGTGGGAAGAAATGGCAACAACAGTCATGTTTGCAGCAACGTGAGAGTTTGCTGTACATTCCGCATATTTACAGTGTGTTAGTGTATCTACATACTCCAGCAAATAGTACATTTGTTGTTTAGTGGCTGAAATAAGGCCACCATAATGATAAACAAGTCACCAGCAGCCTGTTGAATCAGCTGTTTGTATGTTCAAACTTAGGCCTAGCTATGACATAAGTGTTCACTAAGATAAGATTTATGCATCACTAAATTAAAACAGGCTGCGCCTCACAGAGTTCTCATGTAGCGAGTAGCTGTTACTAAATATTTACTCAGCTACAACACTATGAGCATCCAGCAGTGGAACAAGGAAAAATGAGCACTGATTGATTCAACTTACTAATCCATCACATTTCTTTACATAAAATGTTAATATGCATTCTAATCATAGACACAATGAGTATTAATATTTGATACTATAAATTTGATGGATTAGTAGGTCTAATGGATGGTGCTACTTTCCACCTTCCACCAACGTTTGTCCTCTCGGGAGGTTTATTATCACTTGGCCCTTTTAATAAGGGCAGTGATTTTCAACATGTTATTTACATGTTGTCAAATTTAGAGTTTTTGGGGAATTTAAAAATGCATGTATCATGTATAAAGTAAAAAAAAAAAAAAAAAAGATGCTTCCAGACTGTATCCAGAAGTTGTTCCGAATTAGAGTGGGTTTAGACAAAACTAAAGATTAGAACAAATGCAAAACAAATATTTATAACAGTCAAATGATTTAATTAGTGGAATAGTTTTGAAAAGGAAATGAAAATACACTTAATGGATTTAAAAATATATTTAAAAATAAGAAGATTAACAAATATAAAACTGAGGTATGAACACTAGTGTGTATATGGATTTTTGTTTGGGACTTTTGTGGTGTATAAAATATATACATCTATCTTTCTTTAATTTCAGTGTATGAATCTAAAGGGAACTATTTAAAGTAATGAATGTAAAAAGGGTAGGTGTATTAAGCTAAGGCTTCAGACCACACCTTTTCAGTCAGTATTAACTTGCTTTGGTTTGTCAAGAAGTAATGACTTATTATTGTTTATTTATTCTGTTCTGTGTATTTGTGTTGTAGGCTATAAGTTGAAAACGACCGAAATAAACGAAACTAATTTCCTGTGTACATAGTTAATTAGTTTTGACTGGACAGGGCTAGAGACAGCAACCAATGTACACATTACTAAGTTAGTTGTAAATCACTTCTCATTATATTTACATAGAACTTGAAAAGGACACATAAAGTCAGTGGGTTTATGATTAACTGATGCAACACAATCCAGAACTCATCTGGTACCTTGGCCAATGTTTGGATTGTGAGAGACACGGTACATAAAAAAGTTTTTCTAAGTCAACAGCCATCAATTTTCAATTACTTTCAATGAATTATTAGTCAGTTTTCTGTAAGTGTTTATAAAAGATGACTAGAATAAACAATATGCAATATGAGAGGTCATAAACCTCTCCACCACAGTGCATGGTATCTGAGACTTTGAGGAGTTTTCTTTATTTATCACTCTTGAGAATAAATTAATAATGATTATTACCTACTACTTACAACCACAAGTAGCCATGTTATAGTCGACAATCTGAATATAATGTGGCCTCCTGGCTGCAGTAATTATATTTATGAGCAAAAATGGCAGGAATGCCAAATAAATAAATGCAACACAAGGACCTTGTTTACTTTTATTTTCTATTACCTACAGCACTTAATAGCTACCACATTTATTTTGCTAGTAGTCTGGGTTAAAACTGGACCTGCAGACCTACATACTGTAGATGCAGCTGCTTGCAAACCAAGTCCTTCACATTGTTTGTGTTGCCATGTGGACCTGTGAAACCTGAATCTCACCAACCCCTCTGAAGCCCCCAGCAGCCTTATGCTGGTCTGTGATTAATGCCCTGCCATAGACTAGGGTATGCTTGTAAATACTCTGCCTAGCTTGGCAATAAAGCAGCACAACTGTATTTTGGAGTGAGAGAAAAAACTTTTCCCATAGCTCGTAATGTGCCTGAGGGAGAGTAGGTAGACGCAGCGCTGCTATCAAAAACCTAACAAACTGAAAACTGTGACTGTGATTCAGACTGATGACGAATGCTCTCAACACAAGGTTCACCTGCGGTAAAGATTAAACAATATGCTTGTTTTTCCGTTTAGTTGTGGGGTAATTATTGCTGATACACTGCCTCTCAGCCAACACATAAATTATTGAGAAGTGCTGCCAGTGGGTTGTGGCTTTGGTTCAAGGCTGGTCATAATTCAGTGTGCAAAGAAGGCATCATTTTGTCCTTTTTAATAAACGTTTTTTGAAATAGCACTTGGATCAGATTCTTTTTATGGCCCAGTATGTATTACTGGATCTATAATTTTGTCATCCTGATTTCCATTCTGTGATTTTACAAAGTTGCTCTATTCTGTACACATAACATCTATTTCCTGTCTGACCATCCCGAGAGATGGATTCCTCCTCAGTTGCTCTTTAGTGCAGGGTTACACACATGGTGTGTGTGTAGCCCTGCCCTCTATAACAGCAACAGAGTCTCACTCTGAGCTGAAATGGAAACACTGTGCTGCAACATGTCTTTCAGTTTAATTAAAGCTTTTCATTTTTAAGGATTCTGTTATTCTACAGTATTGAAAAAAAAAAAAGAATACCCAAATCCGAAAATAGAAAACCGAATACCTACCCACAGAATGAATATCTGAATAGTTGAATATTCTGGTAGAGCCCTAATTCTCTTATTTGAAGTGAGTGACTCAGGACAGAGAGTGTTGTGCAGATTGTAAAGCTACTTGAGGAAAAATTGTGATTTGTCATATTGTGATATATAGATAAAATTGACTTGACTATTAAAGCAAAAGTCACTTTTCCATAAACATGGGCCGGCCCAGTGCATTTCCATGACAACAGGGCTACCTGCTTGAAGGTGTGTCTTCAGTGGTGTGGCTTTACGGTAGCTCCGTGTAGGCTATTTTCAGTACTGAGTGCTGAACACACAAGACTTTTAGAAACGCTTTTTTCTCTGCTCACATGAGGAGAGTCGCTTGCAACACAGCTGAGGAGAGGAGAAGCAGAGACGGGGGGGGGTCGTCACTGGTTGGCTGCGGCCGGCGAGATGTCACTGCAGCCTGCTTGGAGGCGGGTCAGGCTCGTTTTGGTCCTACTTTGGAGGAGGACCATCTGGGCGCAGTTTGGTGCAGCCTGGCCAAAAGTGCCAATAGAAAAGCCCCAAAAGTGAGTGACATCCATAGAATTAGTACTGTACCACACTCCAGCCATTTAGGATTTAGGACCAGTCTCTGGTGACTATTGTCACATGATTACTGTCACATTCATTCTCTGTCTAGACAATGTTCAAATGCTAATTTACACTTACCACGTTGCACCTTGCAATGGTTTAAAGTCACAACTCTCCACAGTGCAATAAAGACAGGGTCTAGTAATCTGCTGCTTTAGCAACTCATCCACTAGTGTAGGCTAATAAGACATAAATACAAGTAATGTAAAATTAGTAAGGCAGTAGGTAAAGCTGCTTCATAAATGCATTGTGGGGATAATTAGTGTGGTTGTGCTAATCACCACTGCCAAGCTGTGTTACTGTCAGCCATGTTCCAGCTGAATGTTGATGAGGTGTTACATATTTAATAACCACCGTGGTTAGCCATGTGTGGAAACACAATGGATCACCAAATCCCTAGTGAGTTGGGAAATAATTTTGAAATAAGCCTACGACAAATGAACCATGATAATTTCAGATTGTGTAGACCAGTTTTTTTTTTTTTATAAATCCCGCCACACTTTCAAGGATATCACTTAAGACATTTAATTAAACCTGTTCTTATTGCTATCTATTTATTTAACAAAATTAGAAATTTCATTGAACGCTTCAATCCTGAACTTGTACTTTATCTGCCTACCTGTAGCAGGTGGTATTTGTTGTGCAGCTGTGTGTTGCTAACCAATAGAAGGAGCAGATGGTGCCATTAAAGTAAGAATTGAACTGAAGCCATTAAATGGAAAATGCACTGTACTTATATAGCATTTTCTAGTCTTAGTGACCACTTAAAGTCAACATTCACCCATTCACACATATTCATACACTGGAGACAGAGGCTACCATGCAAGGTGCCACCGATAAACATTCACACACACACACACACACACACTCACACACACACCGTTAGCTATGCCATCGGGAGCAATTCAGGGTTCAGTATCTTAGAACGTGTACATGTAGACTGCAGGGTTAGTTCCGGTTAGTGTATGACCGCTCTACCTACCACAGCCATCCCATTAATCAGTATACTGTGTAAGAACAGGAAAACACCTGCAGAGCATCAATGTTAACCTTCCTGTTAACTTTGGTGGTGAGTTGATGTGTGTTTGTTTTTGAGGGACAGGAAATGAGTTTGACCAAAAATGTTAATTACAATTTTTAAACTATTCATGGGGGATTTTTATGCCCAGGAAAGAACCCTCCAGTGTTTTTGTATTTTTCTTTGGTTGGTTGTTAGTTGCCAACTATTGTGAAAGCAGACCTCCTTCACTGCATCTGGAGCTGTCAGGGCCCTCTCTGCCCTCATAACCAGTCAAGTCTGTAATTTATTGCTTTCGGGAAAAATGCATGCTTTTACAGTGTGTGTGTGTGTGTGTGTGTGTGTGTGTGTGTGCATTTGCTTGCACTATGCATTTTGTGATTGTATAGTACCTCGCTTTCCCATTATTTCCTTAATAATATGGTGGAACCTTCATCTCCATAGAGAAGAATTAACAAAAAGAGGCTTATTGAGCACACAGTTTAGAGCTGGCTTTCTTGTTGTTCGTGATTGATTTACAATTTCACCTCATTTTAGCTTGAACGTGCTCCTTTCATATATTAAAAAAAATGCATTCAAAAAGAGTGCAATCTCCCTTCTTATCCACACGATTACCCCTGACAATCATACTGGATGTTTCTGCCATGTTTTCAGTTGCCTGTCTCAGATTTAATCAGTAGTGCTGTCTATAGCGGCGGCATAACATGTTTTATTTACACGTTGCAGCGATCCAGCTACTGTCAGTCACATCTCTTTTAATTGTATAACTCTGAAAGAGAGTTAAGTATGTCACCTTTCTAAATGAGTGCCAGAAATATATATATTTTTTGATGTCTTGATAGGTTGCATGGCCCAGAGTGAAAAAACAAAAACACCGAACGTGTTTCAGCTATGAGCCATCATCAGTTCTGTTACGTGAAAAAGTATCACATAAGCACATTTTCATTAACCTCTTCACCCACACAGAGGGCCAGAGCCTTACATGCTGAGAAGTTGTAAGATTATATGGTTGTTATTACATTATCCATAGCTGCAGGCGTCCTCCTCTTTGCACCCCCTCCACACTTCTCTCCAAACTCTGGAGGTCTGTTTTCGGGATTAGTGGCATTTTGGGAGCTCAGCGCTCGCAGCAAGGTAACAATTCAGCATGCAATCTGCGGGAAACACACAAGACATGTTTTAATTTGTCACCTCACCAGCTCTCCGCCCGCCGTCAGTGCAGGGAGCAGCCAAAGCCACTTCGGAAGAAACTCCTTTACTCTCAGTTCCATTTCACTGGCTTTCATGTTATAATCCACTGTCGGCTTCACTCATACATCTGATCTGGGCTCAGGGTTCAGGAATGTGTGTAAATCTGTGTGTGGTTGTTCTTGTGCTTCTTTTCTCACCATGACCACATGTCCTCATAAGCATAGAAGGGTGTTGAAAATCCTCCAGAGTGAGGGTATTTTTCCATTCCTCACTTCTTCCTCATAACTAGTTTAGGATTAGGACTAGGGTTTCAGTTTGACATTAGAATCAGGATTAGGTTTAAGATGAACCCTGTCCTAAAGGGTTTGAAATTAGGATTTGAGTAACATTTTAGGTCGGGTTAATTGATGTCACATTATACCTTGTTGCTTTGGTGTTTGGCACCAGTTTGTTTTAATAAAAATGACACTCACTGTAGACAAGGCTAATTTAGTCCAAAGAGCACTCCTCATCTGCTATAGGCTCACAGTGGTTTTGGCTCAGAGACAGTTGCGTCTTTTGCTCAATCTCAGATTTTCAGTTGAGTTCTGTAAGTGTTTGTATTTTAAGATTTTAATATCATTCCATCTGAAAAATGTCTGTCCATATTCTGGAAAGCTACTTGTCATATCCTCTCTTTTACATCTCATCTTTTGATAGTCATTGCTGCAGAGGAACCATTTGGACTTCTTTCATTATTGCAAGTTAACATTAGCATCTACCACGGATGATCAGAATTTACACTGTGATCCCTTCTGCCAGGATTCAGCAATTACTCATATAGGGTTAGGTGATTCAAATTTCCCAAGCAGCCAGCGATTGCCAATTTATTCGCCCAGGTGTGTGTTACCCCCGGCTGCTGGGAGATGTGTTCGAGCAACAAAATAAACTCAATCAACAATCTTAATTGCCTTTTTAACTCAACAAAAAAAAACACACTTCATTCAAAGTTTGGTTGAAATAAATCCTTAAATCATGGAGTAAGATGTGAAAATATGCTGGCTCTTTGCCCTACTATCTGCCCGCTGAGCTGCTGTCCGTATTACTTATGCATTCTTCTGAAGCAAAGTAAAATGACAAAAAATCGCCCATAAAAACAACAACCAGGATGTACTCAGCTGATAACCGTTATATTCATTATATATCATCCAGATAACAAACCATTTCCATTTTGCAGATGGCAGATGTTTTCAATTGCTCGGCATGATCCACTAAAATACCCAGAAATCACAAAGATTATCACATCTCTGGTGTGCTATGTACTGGACGTGTGTGTGTGGTGGAGCAGTCAGCTCTAATGTAAGTCCAGGTCCAGCCCAGCGTGGCTGCTCATCACAACAGTGGCTCATTAGCAGAGAAGCTGCCGATGTAGCACGACACCTGAAACAGCGTGGTCATTTGTACTTGGAAAGAAGCTCTGGCAATAGAATCATTAAAACCACAACTAATGGATGGAAACCATGAAAAACTCACACATGCTTATCATAGACAACAGGATACCAAGAAGAGAGAAAGATACCCTCGTTCAAGAGTTACATGTAGTCACGGAAGGTTCTTGCAAATATAGTAAACTAAGCACACACACACACACACACACACACACACACACACACACACACACACAGTCATGACTCATCCCTTTTATCCCTGGTGTTAACACTGTCAGCCTTATTTGACACGTCCAGGGCCAAAGCACTGCAGCCAAACACCGATTTGAGTTTCCCTCATTTAGCTGCTCGACAAAGGCCAGGCCTGTGTGTGTGTGTGTGAGTGTGTATGTGAGTGAGGAGCGGTCATGTGTGTTTAATTAGCACACAACACCTGCCTCCATTACAGGGCAATTAGACTCCACATCACATCCGCACACATTACCGGTAAGCTTTTCACTTGGATGTCTCTGTCTTTTTAGCGCACTGTATTCCATGTGTGGGTTCTGCATTTGCGCTCTGTTTATTTCTCTCTGAATCAGGCCCTTTCACTCTTTTCAATGTTTTATTTTTTCTTCTTCCATTGCCCATTTACCTTCAGCTTTCCATGCATTTTCATTTTTTTGAGCTTTTACCTGTTGCCATTGGACTTGTTCATTTCTCCGGCTGGCTGGTTTGAAAACGAGACCTTGCAGTAAATTAGCACAACACAACAAACCGAGAGAACAGAATGATTTAATAGACAGAAGAAGATATGCGGAAACGTGTGAAGACAAATCTGCTTTCTTCAACAGGTAGTGCAGATGTTCCGTCTGTTCCTGGAGGTTTGATTAATCTTGTCGGGAAAAACAGTTGCACTAAGTTTCTGCATCAGCATGTGCACAGAAACAGCCTCATCTTCCAGGATCGTTATTTTGTGTTGGAATTATTTGTAGTTTCGAACTTGCTAATGTGACAGCAAACCATCAAATAACCAGGAAGTCATAAAGAATGTGTTTGCTTTTAAAACTTCAAAATTGTGGGCAGCAAATGTGATAAATTAGTGCTTTTGTGCAGAACTGACATTAGTCAAAGCTGGATAATGGGCCAGTGGCACATCCTGACACGTTGACATGCATCATCAATAGAGATGGGAATAAGATTATGTTGTTACCAATGCCATTATTGATTCTGCTTGTCAGTCTGATTCTTTATCGATTCCCTTATTGATTCCTGATCAGTTTTCTGTGTGGAAAAGAGTAGGCCTAGGTTTTCACCATCAGTGCAACCATTTTATTATCTCTGAGTCTGAACACAGTGTAGATGAAAAGAGAGAATATTTGTACAGCATTTAGGTTTTCTTAGTCAAAGAAAAAATTTGCTAAGCATTCCTGCGTGGTGCTCATGTTATTTTACCACAGAGAGAGAGAGAGAGTTTCTTTGATGATTCGCCGACCTGATCTACTTCCTGGGCCAAATAGTAACAATTAACAAAGGATTTTAAATTGCTTGACTGGCTTGTTGAATTCCATTGTGTGGCAGCAGCTTTGAGTGTGGAGTGCGCAGACCTTAGGTGTGGGAGTGAGTTTAGATTAGTGTTGAGTGCACTCCAAGGTCAACACTGTCAAGATGGTTTGCCGTTTGCCAATGATGCACATTTGCTGTGACGATCTCGTTCCACGACCAAACAGTGTCCTGGAGTCGACTGATTGGCTCAACATGTGTGTCTGTGCAGAGACACAGCACCAATATTACGTCTCTGTGTTGAGCTTTCAGTGCTCTTGTAACTGAATCTCTGTGGCGTGGGGGCTTACTTTTGTTTGATCATGCATTCCACTGATTTATCACATAAAGGTCAGCTGACCTACACCAGGGATTAAAAGTCAGAATATCTTGGCCTCTGCTGCTTCAATGTGAGCCGTTTTCAATCCTTTTTATCTGTCTTGAGTGACAGACAAAGCCTTTGTGATTAAAAGAATGTCAGAAATCCAACTGGGGATTGCGAAATAATAACAGAAGAGCAGAAAGAAAACTTTTTTTTCCAGTCGAGCAGACACCTTTCACAGCACACATCTCCAATCAGGAAGCTCTCCACATGTTCCCGTCCATTTAATGTTGGTACAGCATCAGTCGAGCAGCAGGATGGATGTCCCCATTCTGCCCAGACTTACCTCCTAGGGTACATTCACAGGCAAATATACCATTTCCTCACCTCAAGTGTTCTTTGCTGCCCTGTGATATATGTTGTTTTTTCACTTACCAATCCATGGCAGGATAAATGTGATGATGCAGACCGACAATTTTCTTTCTTGTACCTTGTATCTTTCGGGGGCGATGGTTTCTTTGGTCCTCTTTTGCCTTCTTGCTCTAAAAGTAGAGCCTGGGAGCATTTCCTCAAGTGGGGACTCAAGTGTATGGTTTACAAGTGTCTTTTCTGTGTAGGGGAATGATAGTGATTTTGCCCCTCAGCACACACCCACACACGCACACGCACACACACACACACACACACACACACACACACACACACACACACACACACACACACACACA
>JAOVVB010233517.1:0-10141 GCA_028570985.1 Heterobranchus longifilis
GCCCCGAGACACAACACCATCCATGAGTTTAATTTAAAAACTAAACATTTCATGTTTATGACACTTACATCCAATTTTCATAATACTTTGGAACACAGTATATATATATGAAGTGAAATGCTTATACGACTGCTGATGACTTTCTATTTCAAAAGAAAGTTTAAGTGCGAAGTAAGAGTAAAAGAAGTAAAAATCTTTAAATTTACATAATGTACAAGCAATAAGATAATGAAAATAAAATAGAAGAATAAAAGACGTATAAAAAATTTAAGAATATATATCGTGGGTCAGTATGGAATCCTTTGCATGTGCCCCGAGACATTAACATCTCTTGCATTTATTAATAATTTTAAGGAGATCCATCCAGTAGTTGAATTTTTTTTGTTATTAAATACCCTTTTGGCTTTGGAAGATGTCAGAAAATATCTCCCCTTCTCCCCAGGAATGTAAATATGCAATCCCCAATCATTTTGAACCCTGACAATCATGACTCTTTCTTTCTTTTATGTTTTTTTTTTACTGGACTGTTTTGCCCTTTGGTTTTTTCATGTCCACTCTTATATTAACAGATTATTGCTTGTGTTTAAATTTTTGCTGTGGGTGTTGATTGTATATTGATCTGGCTCTGCTTTTTGTTGTTGTTAAATACCAATAAAAATATAATAATAATATATTATAAAATATTAAAGAATATAGTATATCTGCGCCATAAATTAAATCAAAATGTTGAGTAGAAGCTTATGAGCAGTTTTGTGCCAGATTACCTCATAGCAGCTATTGCTTTTGGGACAAATATAGTCCTTTTGCTCTTGTGATAGAAGTGGCTATACGTGTAACTCAACATAGCCAATCAATGCGATAGTTTACCCGTAAATACAAAATATGCAGAAATGCCCGTAATGCCCCTACAAAGCACCAAAATCCACACGAAACACGTGTATGTACAGTTGTGTTCAAAATAATAGCAGTGTGTTGAAAAAAGTAAGTAAAGCGTAAGTAAAGTAAGTAATTGTGTAGAAATTGATCCAGGATCCCTGAAATGTGATAAATAGGCCCAACACCATTGTATGAGAAGCATCCCCATATGATGCTTGTGCCTCCATGCTTCACTGTCTTCACAGTGTACTGTAGCTTGAATTCAGTGTTTGGGGGCCGCCTGACAAACTGTCTGCGGCTTTAAGACCCAAAAAGGACAATCTTGCTTTCATCAGTCCACAAAATATTACGCCATTTCACTTTAGGCCAGTCAATGGGTTCTTTGGCAAACTGTAACCTCTTCAGCACATGTCTTTTTTTCAACAATGGGACTTCTTGCTGATAGCTTGGCTTCACATAGCCGTCTTCTAATAGTAACAGTACTCACAGGTAACTTTAGGTGTTCTTTGACCATGTTGGAACTGATCATTGGCTGAGTCTTTGCCAATTTTGTTATTTGATCCATTTGAATGGTAGTTTTTTGTTTTCTTTCACATCTTTCTGGTTTTGATCTCCATTTTAAAGCATTTGATATCATTTTCTGCACTTCTTTGTATGTTTTTTTCCATCTCTAATCATTTTTTGAATCAGAGTACGCTGTTGTTCTGAACAATGTCTGAAATAACCTGTTTTACTCTGATTTTTAGAGGGAAATGCACAGGACAAACTTTTCTGCATTTATCCTTAAATAAGGGGAACTTGTTTGACTTGTTTTTGAACACGCCCCATTTCAATTAATGATTAAATTACACAGAATCAGGTGCATCCAATCATGACTGTTGGATCTGTTGGTTTTCTGTTACTCCACTACACCTAAGCACCTAAGCTGATATGATTTCCTGAATGTTTCTCAATGCATTAGTTGACTTGCGACAATGCGTTAATTTCTACTACTTCTCTTACATGACATATTCTTAAATATAATTATTGAATCTTAATTTGTAAACATGAGAAAATATATTTAAATATAAATACTATCTTAGCAGCACAATGGTGTAGTGGTTAGCACAGTGGCCTCGCATCTCCAGGGTTAAGGGTTCAAGTCCCGCCTTTTGGGTCTGTATGTGCAGAGGTAGCATGTTCTCCCCGTTTCCTACCACAGTCCAAAAACATGCGGATCGGGCTAATCAATGTTTCTAAATTGCCAGTAGTGTGTAAGTGTGTGGGTGCTTATGACCTGTGATGGACTAGCATCTCATCCAGGGCGTATCTTGCCTCAAGTCCCCTGGGATAGATCCAGGGCTCCTGTAACCGTAAACAGGATAAGCTGTATAGAGAAGGATTTATGTGTGTGTTCTGTGTAGTGACTGGCCATAGTTTTAAGCTTAATGTGTGTCTTATATTGGCGTTTATTAATATAAGTCTTGTGTGCTTGTGAACAGTGACGACAAATAAGTCTCCCAATCCCTTTTACTCTCAGTTAGGAGTCCCCACTACTTAAATGAAAACCGTTGTGTGCATTTGTGTGCATGTATGTGTTTTTTGGGGGGTGTGTGTATGGGAGGCAGGTGGGGTGGGGGTTGTTTAACGAGTGGTCAGTTTAACAGATGAATTGTTGAACTATAACAGGTGGAACAGGCAAGCCTGTTTCAAAAAGCTCTGTTTAAGGCAGGGTTCAAGACCAAGGGCTGTGATTCGTTATTTTTAAGCAGTATTGCAGCAGGTGTCAGTTGCAGAAATACACACAACAGTGAAATTGTCTTTTAAACATAGCAGCTGCCACTAAATATGTCACCATCTATCAACCACTGTTGACACACAAACTCTCAATTCATATTTTAGTTGCCTATACCACTGTGGTTTGTACAAACACACATGGCCCTATAGTTGGCTAAAGTGGATACAAATTTATTTTAATTATTCTCTAATAATCCTATCATTTCAAGCCAGGTATTAAGCTGAACAGCTGTTTTTTGCTATGGCAAATAGTGTGCACTAGGTAAAATGTATTCAATTTTCAAATTCAGCAGAAATCGGCTGATAAAAATTCCTTGGTCACCTGAGGAAAAACAGCCAGCTTTGACCTTTCTTGAACACTGACTATCTGTACAAGAAAGGTCAAAGCCGACTGTTTTTCCTGAGGCAACTAGGATTTTTCAACATCTGTAAAAAGTTCCTGATCATCAGGTCAGCGCCAGTGTGCTTTTCTATGCGGTGGTGTGCTGGGGAGGTAGTCTCAAAAACAGGGATGCCACACAATTGGACAAAGTGAGTCAGGGGAGCTGGTTCGGTGTTTGGTCTGGAGCTGGACTCTTTCAAGGAAGTGGTGGAGAAGAGGACACTGTCCATCATGCCAACCAGAAGAGTGAGTTCAGCGAAAGACTTCTGTCACAAAGCTGTCCAACAGACAGACTTAGAAGATCCTTTGTTCCCAGAGCCATTCGGCTCTTCAACACTTCACTACAATGCGTCGTTCCCAAAACCTTCTCATACTTGCATGCTTTTTCGGATTTTGACAGTTTTTTTGTTGTTGAGTTAAGCCTGATCTAGTATATGCGCACTGTACTTTGCTCGATCCTTGCCTTTTTTATATAAACATTATAAACACTTGGAAAGCCCTCCTAAGCCACGCACGAGTTCTAAACAAGCTCCATCAGGATGTTGCCAGCGTTGTATGGACATGATACAGCGTCAGCAAAACTTCGAAAAAGATGCAACAAGTTGTGGACCAACTCACCAAGAAAATGTCTGGCAGTGCGTCTTGTCCAACCCCTAGAATTTCACTCGATCACACCTAATCATATCATGGTGGCTAGTCCGGACAAATACGGCAGTGATCCAGCAGAGTCTGAAGGCTTCATTTTGCAGTGCTCACTCTTCTTTGCTAGACAAGACAATGTCAACGAAAAAGAAAAAATAGCGCAAATCAACATGGTCACTGGAAAAGCCTTAAAATCGGCTCTAACTGTATGGAATAAAGGTGATAAAAGCACTTCCTGGAAATGTTTAAGCAAGTGTTTGATTATTTGCTGGAAGAAAACGAAATGAGTGAGCACATGCTCAACATCAGCAACAAGGAAAACTAAGGGTAGCATTCGGAATAAACCAGCGCTAAAATTAGCATATCGTTGAGGGCTTTTCAAAATATGCTCAAAATATTTTGTCAGTTTGCAATTCTTCTTCCTTGGTTTTGCTGTCATGTTCATATAAAATTCAGTTTTATTAAACAATTCACTCACTCTTCATTTTATATACTGCTTATCCTATTTAGGGTCACAGGAGGCCTGAAGTCTTGACTCTGGAGGTGTGAGGCCACAGTGCTAACCTTTACACCACTTTCCCATCTATAGTAAAGAGAAAATTATAATTTTCTATTTATTACTCCAAGATGGTAATATTTCATGTGTATTACACAAATTGAATAGGAAGTATTACCATATAAGGAATAAGAATGCAAGGAGGAGGTTGTTTTATGGACACAAGACACAGAACAAAGAAATAGAGGTAAGAAATAGAGACATAAGAAAGTACATACATAATGTCAGATTACGTACAGTACAACACTTACAGAGATGTAAACAGGGGAGAGAAAAGGAGAGGAGAAGTCGAGAGGGGAGAAAAAGTCTGGTCAGGAGCAGTATGTATAGCTTGTCAGAGAGAGAAGTGAAGAGGAGAGAAGGAGAGAGTAAATGAAGCATTGACAAAAAAATATACAAGTGACAATATTACTTCCCCCACTTCATTGTATACATCACTATATTTAATTCAATTCAATTTTATTCATATAGCACTTTTAACAATGGTCATTGTTGCAAAGCAGTTTTTCAGAATCAAAAGTTATGGAAATATATGAAATGTGAGAAAATGAGTATGAATCAAAACAATCAGATTGTCCCTGATGAACAAGTTGAGGGTGACAGTGGCAAGGGAAAACTCTGATATGGCAATAGAAAGAAACCTTGAGAGGAACCAGACTCAACATGGGAACCCATCTTCATTTGGGTTGATATCAGATAGCAGGAATTGTTGTGCAGCCATACTGTGTGTTAGGCAGCTGAAAGTTCAATATAGCAAATGTCTTTAAGTTGATATGGAGTCCAGTTCATTATTGTAGGCTCAGATAGAATGTAGGAAATTCTAGTCCTGAACTCTTCAGACACAAGTCATCAGAGAACAGCTGTCTGTATCAGCCCAGGATCATCCAGGATCATCTCTAAGTTAACGTGGAACAGTCCCTGGTCACCACACACATTCCAAGCAGACCATATGGGGTCTCCATGTGATAAGATCTCCAGCCAGAAGCAGGGCACCAGGATAAGTCAGACAAGTCCAGAGGGCAGAGGGAGTCTGGTCAGGAGCAGCATGTGTAGCTCGACAGAGAGAGGAGAGGAGAGATTACAGTTAGATATAGTCATAGTCACATAGTATATAAGGTGAATGTATATTTAATGCAGAGAGCAAGCAGGGACTCTGGCAAGCTATGACAGCATAACTGAAAGGGAGAGCCACAAAGAAACAGACAGAAGGACTCCCTGGTATGTAAAGCAACCAGTCACTCCACCATCAAAAAACCTGAGTGATCAGTGAGAGTGGGCATATATTCCTTATCTTGGCAATATTTCTGAGATGAAAGAATACTGTCCTCTTAATATTATCTATATAATGTGGCTGTCATATTTAATTATCATGTGTTCCAGTATTCTAGTTGATTTATCCATGATTTGGAATTTCATGATTTGTATCCACAGTTGTTGCAATTTCATCAGTTAAACAATAATACTGTAATAACAACTTGTGAATAGTATTTTAAAGGATCTGATTAATAATTTACTTATTTCCTAACTGGTTTAAGACATGTACACAGAAATTAGAACACATAAATTACCCATCAGAAAGATGTGCCATCAGTGAAAGCTTAAAACACCTGTCACTTGACCAGATGACTCATGAGTAACAAATGCTGAAACACATTTGCTGTTGTTTGACCTTTTTCCAGCTGCCATTCCCTCTCTGTGGATTATAACCTCAAGGAGACATGCATGCAAGTATAACTTAAATCATAACTGATATATGAATGAATGTTATCCCCTGATAGAATTAAGTATTTGTAAAAGAAGATGTAAATATCTTTTAAAAGATTTTTTGTAATTTAATTTAAAAATGTAAACTTGTATATTCTGGATTCATTACCTATAAAGTGAAATATTTCATGTAATAAGTCTATGATTACCTCAGAATATTAGAATGTTTCATTTGAAGTTTGAGTACTTTACTATTCATACAGTAAAAATCCTGTTTATCCCTGGGGAGGCAATTCTATAAAGCAATAGATGTTATTTAAGAGTTGAGATGTACACAAGCATGAATTGAGCATGTGCACACAAACTAAATGGATGCTCACCTCTCTACACTTACAGCATGTAACCTTATCTTTTATTCAAACGGTCAAATTAATGGATGTATTATGAAATAGTAATAGACCCATATTCACATATTCATATACTACATACATATGTGGTCATGTTCCACACAGAATTATATTACTTTCAATACTGTCTTTGTATTTTATATACTTACTGGTAATATTTCCTGGCCAGGTTTTCAATGGTATGTCACATAAATATAGTTGGGCGAAACCATGAGGATAATGGGCCGACCTCATTTAAACCTTGAATTGACATCTAATCAACACTCAGTGTTTGCCAGGTACATTTGTTAGCTATATTGGTTCGTGTAATGATGGATATTAATCATTATGAGCAGTTGCTTGGGCGACTTTAGCCCTGTGTTGTGGACGGTCATGCCTCGGTATTCACTGAACAAATGGTATCTGCTCCCCAACCCCGAAACAGCTGCCCCCCACAGAACCCCCCCCCCCAACACACACATTCAAGAACCAGGGATATGCCCAAAAAAAGTGTCAGTTAAGCTGACACATAGGCACGGAGTCTACCGACTCTTCAGTTCTTTTTAAATCCGTTATTTTCCAGTTGACATTACTGTCAAGGCTGCGTTCGTTTTTATAACTGTTTGGTGGTGCCACGAGGACGGGCCAAGAGTTTCAAGCTACCCTGATGACCACAATTTTTGTCTGTAGAGCCACTTCCCATTTTTTTTTAAATGTTCGTTTAGACTTCCCGCGCTCTCCTTCACTTGGTCTGATAAAGCGGCTACGGTGACTTTATCCATCCTTCATGAAAGCTTCCTCTTGTTTTTCTTTCATCTCTCTCTCCGACTTTCTCTCTCTCTCATCATGCCCGCAGTTATTCTCTTGATTCGCTCGGCGATCTTCCGGCTCCTCGGCAGCAGGCTAATGAGCGCAGCAGCTCGGTTTCTCAGCAGAAGCGTCTCCACCGCGGCGGCGCACCTTTCTGCCGCGCTGCGCCTCGTTTGGGAGCGCCTCAGCTCGCAGGAGTCCAAGGAGGCCATCCTCGGCTGTGTGCTTTGCATTCTTAACATGCACAAAAAAGTGGACAACTGACCGTTTTCTCCTATAATTTCATAATCACAGTGTTTAGTTTTTCAGTCGTAATATAATGTAATTAGGGTAAAGATTATTTAAACCGCGTACTGTTTTGGGGTGGTGGCGGTGGGAAATCACATCGTAAAACATTTGAGAAAAAAATCATTTCGATATCGACACTAAACTGTCCAAGCGCGCAGATCTTCATGATCAACATGCACAAAGGATAGCCCAAACTTTTACCGAACACGTGGTTCTGTGCATAGGACTGCCTGCTGAAAAACAGGATCCTAAAAGCGTGTGGACATGAGTGGCAGGGGAGATCAACAGAAACCCTCTCACACACGAGAAGAAACACTGTCAAGCCACCCTGAAAGCGTCAAGACCGCATTCGAAGGACACGAACAACATACCAGCCACTACACTTCTCTCCAGAGCAGATGGGTGTGAATGAAAGTCAACTCAACATTCCAAGGTATTCTTATATTATTATATCCTTTATAACTAGATGACATGTTGAACTAGTTGAAATACCTACCACATACATTCATACGTACACTCACCAGTCACTTTAAGAGGAACACTCGTACACCTGCAGATTTATTATGACAGAAGCACGATGCATAAAAGTAAGCAGATCCAGTTTTTGAAATACGAATAACAGCTTATCTTGTACCAATTATGCAACAATCAGAGTCAGATCACTTTTTTCCCATCATTCCAGCTCTTTGCATTGCCAGTGCCTGGCTGATTAGACAACTTTATGAATGTTCAGGTGTGTGTACATGGGGTGATTAAAATATTTAGATTTTTTAATTTCTACCTATTACTTATAGCTCAGTAAATTTGTTTAATATAACAAAATTCCCAGTTATTACATTTCTGAAAGTCATTCATAGATAATTATAAACAAATAATGTTTTTTTTTATAAATACTTGTTCATAATACCCATCAATTGTCTTTTTGTAATCAATGAAAGTTAGACTACATATTAAGATGTTGCCGATGTCCAATACACAGTAAGAGTTTTATAAAATGTGTATTATTTCTAGACCTGTTCAGTTAAAAAAAAAAACTAAATCATACGTTATTTTTCCTGCCTCAAGATCTTGGATTTAATTAAGCAAATACACAATAATCTTTGATTGGATAAGTACTGAAGGGAGTAAGATGTTTAAGCTGCCAACAATACATTTAACCCTAAATTCTGCAGTGAAAAAAACAACCACCATTAGGTTGACCTACCATAAGTGTCTCACAATGTAAACAAAACATAAACAAAAACCAACAAGCACTAAATTACATGAAAAGAAATCATTATAGTAAAAACAGTAAAAACTAAAAAAACCTTGCTACTCTGTGTTAAAAGCCAGGAAGGTCTGGAATAATCATTTTATCCTTCTGAAATGCATTAGCTTCATGGCCTGCATCAAGGGAAAAAAAAAAAAAAAGGTAACTAAGGTGAAACAACTATTCCTGGAATTACTGGCATTGGGAACTGTCCATAGTCCAAACTGTCCAAATTGAAAATGAAATTTGTTGGGTTACATCTACACACCCATGACAAACAAAAGGCCACGCCATTTGGCTGGGACCAGTGAACCTAGTGTGTGGTTGAAATTACTGTATATAAAGAAGAGAAGAATGAATTAGATGTCATATATTTCAAAACCTAATGTCTTTGAAGCTGATCATCAGATTGATTTTGTGTGTGAGACTGATTGTGTGTGAGACCAACTGAACTAACCCCAGATCATAACACTCCTCCACAGGCTTGTGCAGTGGCCACTATGCATGATGGGTGCATTGCTTTATGCACTTCCCATCTTATCCTGATGCACTCATCACTCCAAAATTATGTGCCAGAACTCTTCAGCCCACCTGACATTTATCCATTGCTCCAAAGTCTAATCTTTATGCTCCTTAGCAAATTAAAGCCTTTTTTTCTGATTAGTCTCACTAACAAGTGATTTTCTTGCGATGGCCATACAGCTGTTAAGCCCCAATCCTGTGAGTTCTCATCACATTGTGTTTATGGAAATGCTCTTACTTTCACAATTAATCACAGCTATGGTTTTTACTGTTGCAACTTCACCAAATATTCAAGTAAGTCCCTATTCATAATTTTTTTCCAACCACAATTCTTCCAGGTTTTGGTAATGTGTTGAAGGATTCTTATCCCAGTTGCAGTATTTTCAAATTGTTTTCTTTACTTGAAGAACATAATAATTTGATCCTTCTGAACCCTTTTTTTTTTACCAGGCAGTGTATAACTTGTCTGTTAGCCAGTTATTTCATTATGCTCTTTTTCATTAGTTAATTTTCATATTAGTACATGCTATTGGATAATGTGCAGGTTCATGTTCTTACTCTTATTTTTCCTATTTATTTCCAATCAGATTTTCCTGCTCAAATCTCAAACCACTGGAATAGACCTTTTTAACGGAAGAGTCATAAAGGATAGTTGTTATACTTAGCAAACTGCAGTGTTTAACATGGAGCTTCTTCAGGTATTTGCTAAACTTTTATATCAATGTACATGTATTTTAAAAGCATTGAAGCATGTTCTAATGTGCTATACCAATGGTGTTCATTGCTTACACTGACTGAAAATGCATTACTGTCACCTGCTATTTAAGTAGGTCAATCCAATTTTCTATCCATAAAGTGTTAATTTCTCTCTCTCTCTTTCTCTCTCTCCCTCACGCACACACACACACACACACACACACACACACACACACACACACACACATTATGTC
>JAOVVB010233519.1:0-10141 GCA_028570985.1 Heterobranchus longifilis
TGTGCGTGCGTGCGTGCGTGCGTGCGTGCGTGCGTGCGTGCGTGCGTGTGTGCGTGCGTGCGTGCGTGCTGTGTGCGTGGCGTGCGTGCGTGCGTGCGTGCGTGCGTGCGTGCTCACGGTTGAGTCCTGTGAAACTGAACATCCCGATCTGCTCTGTGATGTGGTCCCAGGTACCCGGGGTCCCCAGAGCCTGCAGCTTTGCTTTCAGCTGCGCTCTCATCAACAGAACTCTGTCCGCCATCGTCTTCACGTTCTCCTTCCTGAAAGACAGAACATAATAACGTATCTAATAATAATAATAATCATATTTGTATTACTGTTACAGAGAGAAGAATAACTCTGTGACCTCACAGAGTCAGAGTGCTGACCATTCGTTAAAGAGGTCCGGAGAGTTGAGAGTGATGGCAACAACACGCGCTCCCTGAGACGGAGGGTTGGACCACGTGGTTCTGACGATCTTCTCCATCTGAGACAGAACCCTCTGCAGGTTCTCTGCATCACGAGCCACCACCGTCAGGTTCCCCACTCGCTCATCTGACAGACACAAACACCTCAGTAACTATCGCTTTCTTTATAACATTTAAGCCCCTGTAAAACAGAAAACTCACTGTAGAGGCCGAAGTTCTTGGAGAACGACTGAGCGCAGAACATCTCAAAGCCCATGGAGACAAAGTACCGGACCGCCCAGGCGTCTTTGTCCAGACTGCCCGAGGCGAAGCCCTGATAAGCTGAGTCAAAGAACACAAACAGCTTCCTCCTCTGGAAAACAAACGGACAACAGATCAAACCACTTCCTGTTGAAACACTGAATGTTAGCGGTGACAGCTGTAACAGCTGTGCTGCTTTGTATTTACTGTAAAATACCATCATGACTTCTGCGATCTGCTTCCACTGCTGCTGCGTGGGGTCAGTGCCCGTCGGATTGTGAGCGCAGGCGTGCAGGACGAAGACAGAGCGCTCCGGACAACTCTGAGGAAACGGAGACACCTTCTGTCAACTTCTGTTGCTTCAACTCGTCATTATGAAGTGAATGTTGATTGAACAGTGTAATGGCTGTAGAATAATGACTCCACTGTCTTTAGACTGGCTCCCTGTCTGCCACTGTGTACAAACTCCTGGGAAACAATAACACTTTATGTTTATTGTTTATCTGACAGAGACAGTGCACACTGAATATATTGCACCAGAAATAGCTAAAAGCTAATCTGCATGTGTCGTTCCTGGGCTGCTGGAGTTGCGTCTATACTTATGAAGATAATAAAATAATAACTCAGGGGATCTGTAGTCTGAAGTTATTGCCTCCCACATCTTCAGCAGCAGCACAACACAGCTTCACTGTTTCTGTTCTTACCTTTCACAATAAAAGCCCTCCACATGTACTCTGCTCCCCTGTTTACCAGAGGACATCTCAGTCAAACAGCTGACAGCAGCTATCATCAGGTAACAACCAGAGAGACTTTGGAAACTCGACGCGTTAGCTAACGGTGGCTAACGGCTAACGTCACATAACGTAACATCCACGATGTTGAAGGAAAGACCGTCACCAGGTGTGTTATTGGACATTAGCTAACGTTTAATTAAGTAACTTAATTACTAGCTGAAGTTGTCATAATGAATCAATGACATGGCTTGCAGTGTCGATGTTAGCTAACGCTAACTATTGCTAATGCTACCGGGTACAAACAAAACGCAGGAAGTTACACGTGTAAACACTTTGTTCACGTGTCATATTACTAATATTAGAGACAGACTGAGTAATTAAGAGCAGTTTGCAGTTTTGTTTCCAGCTGCTGAGTGGAGTACCGACTCCGCGCCTGCAGACGGAGACTCGTGTTTTCTGACGGAGGTCTGAAAGCTGTCGCAGGAAAAGCTGTTCTCTCATGTTTACGTCAGGACAGAGGTCAGAGGTCAGAGGTCACGTGTAGAAAGAACTATCACTAGTACCATCACTTTGATTGTGTACATGGTATATTTGTTCTTTTGATCGGTTCATGAAAAGGTTTAAACTCCCCCTCTGGACCTGTTTCTTCTGATCGGGGTGTTTACATGGAGAAACTGATTATAGTCTGAATATAACGCTCCATGTAAACCTGCTGTTTACCTCCAGGTCTCCCAGGAAACCAGACAGATGCAGACCTCTCCTCTCTGCGTCCCAGTACTTATACGGACGGACGTCCTCAAAGCCAGCGTTGGAGAATACTGCGTTGTGATTTTCTGAAACAGCGAGTACAACTGATAACAAATCAAGATCACAGATAAGATGTGACACCCTGAGTCTAAAGTCTACAGAAGTCTGCAGAAGTCTGGAGAGGTCTACAGAAGTCTGCAGAAGTCTGGAGAGGTCTACAGAAGTCTACAGAAGTCTATAGAAGTCCACAGAGGTCTACAGAAGTCTGCAGAAGTCTGCAGAGCTCTACAGAAGTCTACATAAGTCTATAGAAGTCTACAGAAGTCTGCAGAAGTCTATAGAAGTCTGCAGAAGTTTATAGAAGTCTGCAGAAGTCTATAGAAGTCTACAGAAGTCTACAGAAGTCTGCAGAAGTCTGCAGAAGTCTATATAAGTCTACAGAAGTCTATAGAAGTCTGCAGAAGTCTATAGAAGTCTATAGAAGTCTACAGAAGTCTACAGAAGTCTATAGAAGTCTACAGAAGTCTGCAGAAGTCTATAGAAGTCTACAGAAGTCTGCAGAAGTCTATAGAAGTCTTCAGAAGTCTATAGAAGTCTGCAGAAGTCTATAGAAGTCTATAGAAGTCTGCAGAAGTCTATAGAAGTCTGCAGAAGTGTGTGTGTGTGTGTGTGTGTGTGTGTGTGTGTGTGTGTACCCCAGGTAGGTGCGGACACATAGACGGGTGTTTTGGTGTTGTTGGTTCCGTTGTAGAAACGTCTGAGAAATTCTGCTCCCATCTTCAGAGCACCTGTACCCCCCAGACACTGCACAGCCCCCACCTGCCAGAAACACACCGTCAGTTTAAATATAAACACATTAAAAACAGAAACACACCGTCAGTTTAAATATAAACACATTAAAAACAGAAACAGCGTGGTCTTTGACTACACACACCCTGTTCTCCCGGATGGCGGGACTGTCGTCTCCCAGGGCGATCTTGGAGGCGGAGGATCTGAAGTCCGGGAGGCCCAGGATGGGCAGGTACTCGTGGTTCAGACGGTCGTCATGTACGATCATCTTTTCAACCTTTTTCACCACCGGCAAAACCCACGGCCGCCCCTCGTCTGTCCGGTACGCTGCACGGAACAATTTACAGAATATCATTCAAACGAGCAGAGGAAAGACTTGATGTACAGGTTTTAGATCCCATCAGTTTTAAGTTAGTTAGCAGGAAGGACACTCTTCTCTTCTCAGTACACATGCTCTCTTTCTTCTGAGCCGATTATTTAAACCTGGATAATTCTGATATGTGTGATCTTATCCAATCAGATCACCTCTTTATTCACAATCATATTTCCGTATGTTTCAAGGAGTATGTCCAACAGAACTCTTATTTTTTAAGGAATGTACTGCTGTGGGCGGGGCCACAACGCAAAACATATTTTAGCCACCTAAAAAAAATATCAGTTACATTCATATATTTCTATGCCTCTTAAATACTTTAAAATTGTTTATTATTGCGTATGTATGCAAATGTTCACGTGTGTATGTGTCCACATGTATGTATATGTACGTACATGTACAGTGTATGTATGTACATGTACGTATAATTTTGCATTCTTTTTTTATGAAGTTGTCTTATTTTCTGTTGTATTTGTTTTGTATGTTTATGTTTATGTAAAGCACTTTGCGTCTTAAATGTGCTATATCAATAAACTTGCCTTCCCTTTAAGTGTACGCTATATTTAGAATATTTTCACCGTGTTACCTCACGTCAAACAGACCTGTTTAAGTTTACGCGGGGCAGAAGTGAAGCCGTTAGATCGCTCTCTTCAAACACACCAGACTCCATTTGAAAAAACAGTAATTTTACCTCTCAGAACACGGGAGTTTCTGATCTACTGCTGCCTCCATCAGTTAGTTTTGTTAGTTCCTGACACGTTAAAACACCAAAGTCACACAAAAACACAAACAAACTAACTGATGGAGGCAGCAGCAGACCAGAACCTCCTTTTTATCAATGGAGTCTGGTGTGTTTGAAGAGAGCGATATAATGACTTCAGTTCATAATAAAACAGCAAAATATTATAAATATAGACTATATATAATATATAATATAATATAGACTACACCTAAACTGATTTTTTAGGTGTCTAAAATCTGTTTTGCTGTGTGTCCAGCAGTATGTTTCTTATCTTCTGTGTCAGGACTCCAAACTGATCTGCTGTTACACTGAGAAGCATACAAACTATATCTTTAATATTTAAATAATAATCTACTGTAGGTAATACACTGACTACAGAGAAGTATCTCCTACTTTCTATCCCTTTAAGCAGCTTTATACCTTTGGACCCGGATCAAATAACAGACCGTGGAGAGATAACGTAGATATTCTGACAGACGTGTACTTTCATCTGTTGACTGTTTGAGCTGAACTCCGTCTCACCGCCTGATAACGACTGAAGTACACTAAATACTTTTTATCTTCACAACACAGACCATCAACTTGCTCTGCAACTCACAAATAAGTTTCCATCATACTGTGATTGTTTTTTGTGAGGATCTGTACCAAACAAAGATTAGATTAAGAATATGTAGAATACGTAAAGAATATGATTTGTAGGTCGGGACATCTCTGCAGCACCACAATACTTCATTTAAAATAGTACTTTGACACATATTTTGCTTTTAACAAATATTGCACCTCCTGCAATTTGGATATTTCAGTAGTAGTGATGGGACAATAATGGATTTTATCATAGATTGTGATAAAAAAACAAAAACACACAATAAGTTGATCGTGGTGAATATCTGGATAATCGTGAATATAATGTATTTTTTTTAAAAAATCATAATGTTAAGAGAAAAAGTTTCATGAGCAAAAAGTCGTAATGTTTGTTGACAAATCAAAATGTAAGGAAAATGATTCCAGTGTGTTTTAGTGCCGTTTTAAACATATTTCATTGATTATCAGGATAATATTGTGAATCGTAATTATTTTGGCAGGATAATCGTGACATGAAATTTTCATATGGTCCCATGCCTACGCAGTAGTCTGTAGTGCGATTTTGATAAAACTCAGATGAATTGTTCAGCCCGAGCAGCCGATACTAAACATTGTGTGGCCTACATTTCCCAGGTGCCCCAGCAGCAGCAGCAGCGCTGCGTCTTACAGAGAGAAGAGGATTATAAAGGCCTCCTCCAGGACTAATCACAGAACGCAGCCTCGTCACAGAAAGGTTTCTGTTCCTCTGTAACGTACGCAGCAGGATTACTACTTTTAATAAGATTAACAGTGAAAACAGCTGCACGACTGAAACGTGCCGTTTGTTCACTTTAGAAGAAAACTAAACCAAACATGAAACTCCTGCGCTGTTCTGGTAACACGGAGGACACAGTAATCCAGTCCACTCCTAAACCCACAGACAGAGGACAAATCACTCAGTCTGTGTGCCACATTATTACACAACGAGGTTTCATCATCAATAACATTATTACATAAGGAGGGTACATTATCATGGACAGATTGATCGATCAGTTGTATTTACTCTGATGAAACAGGACTCATGTCAGTCAGAAAGTAACGTTAAAATCACATCATTATTAGGATGATATGAACATTTCATGTCGCGATTATCCTGCCAAAATAATTGTGATTCACGATATTCAACGGAATATACTTAAAACGGCACTAAAACACACAGTACTTTTTTTTTCCTCATAAAACTGTGACTTTTTCTGTAAACATTAGGCTGCAACTTTTTTCTCAAAACATTCCAAGTTTTTAAGGAACAAATATTAGTATAGTATTGCAGTTTGTACACTGTAGTAAACTGCAGTCAGTCTGTGAGGAGATTCATGATTATCCAGATAATGGAAGTTCGCCACGATCAACTTATTGAGTGTTTTTTTATCATGATCCATGTTACAGGTGTTCTGGTCTCTAAGTCTGCATGTCCTGTTTTCTTGTTCTTGATTCGATGTATTTTAGGAAACTTTTTAAACTGCTTGCCATGTTTTTGTTTGTTTGATGCATTGAATGAAACTTTTAACACCTTGGTCAGGAACTACGGATGAAAAATAGCCTCTTGGCTTTACCATGTGTATTTATTAATTACCATATGTATTTATTAATTTGCACTGTCCCTGATATAAAGTAGAGTAATATATTATATATACACACACAGAGGTGTAAACAGGAATGTAGTAAATGATGCAGGCTATTATATGCATAATGATAAGTATAAATAGCCTACAAAGTTGCAGTTACAGTAAGTAGCTTATATAAATAGATAAAGTGATAAAGGGCTAACAGCTAACAGAATTTGTGTCATTATTTAAATACTTTAAAGGCAGCAGAATTTGGCAGCTTCTATCAAAATAAAATATGTGGCCAGCATCATAAAACATGGTCACAGAATCGTATGGGTCACAGAATTCGTTGTAACACCGGCTTCAGCTAATAGCCACCTAGCTAACTCTAGCTAACTAGCTAAGCTAGCGCTAGCTGGTTGCTCCGGGAGACCGTTGCCATGCTAACGCTGTCCGGGCTACAACAGTCAGACTTCAGGAACACTCACCGCCCACTCCCAGGTTCACCTTCTCGGGAAACTGGTCGTTGTTGAAATCCTGCGTCAGTTTGAAGACCGCTACCGGAGCCGCCTGCGGAACCTCGCAGAACACCGACATGATGAGACCGCAGAAAGACCGGGGAGACTGCAGGTAACAGCGGGGAGACCGGAGGACAGGAGAGCTAACGGGATGACGGAGGACTTTCACCTTGTCAGATGTAAAGTGGGCGTGAGCGGATTGACCAATAAAAATCCAGCCGTATCTGCTCAGCCAATCACAGCACTGATCCCAGTCAGGTCAAAGTTCAAGACTTTTTTTCTTTCAATCTTTATTGAAAAAGAAAAAAAAAACTTTCAAATAGGTTCAATAGGTTGCGTCTAGAATAAGTTGTATGGTGTATAAGTAAACCCTAGATTTACGAAAGAAACTCTCGCGAGACTAATTTCCCAACGACATAACCATACCACTCTCGCGATACTTTAGCAAATCTAGGGATAGCTTATAGCCACGACCATTCAAATAGCCTGAACAACTGTTGAATGTCCTCAACATAAATGTACACCGTTACGTTGAGTAGAGTCACTTCTGTAATGTTTGCATGTTTGCAATGTCTGCAGTATACCTCTTTTTGAATTTATTTATTTTTTTAAATATTTGTTTTATTTCTCTATTTATCCCAATTCTATTGATTTATTTATTTAATATAAGATACGATATGCCTTTATTGATCCCCATAGAATAAATGCAGGTGTTGCAGCAGCACAAAGACAGACATAAGTATACAATGATAAAAATAAATGCGTTAAAGATTGTAGTTCATCATCAAAAAAATTAGATCAAAACATTTGGAGAAATATAGATTTGTTGTGTAGACGGACGGACGGACGGACGGACAGACAGATGGACGGACAGACAGACGGACGGACAGACAGACAGGCAGACAGACAGGCAGACAGACAGGCAGACGGACAGACAGACAGGCAGACAGACAGGCAGACGGACAGACAGACAGATACCAGTACCTATAAAAATGTTGTTTGAGAAAGCTTTTCCTCGAGGAGTAATACTCCTTTCATAAACTGTATTATGTTTATTGTTGCATTTAGCATTCATAATGTCAATACCATTTATTATCAAAAGGGGGTTCTCTCCTTAAAACTGCAGATGACTTTTCATTAGATGGGATAGGAGATTACATAAAGAATATCTTTCATTACAGGATTCAGTGATCTGCTTGTTACACCTCTGCTGTGGAAAGTGGTGGTTCTGGATTTTACTGCAATTAAAGAATTCTCCACAAGGTGGAGCCACCGCCTCATTAACGATCAGCAGCTTCTCACTCTGACCTCAGCTGCTGATGAGTATCTTTCTGCACAGTATTGTCTTCATTTAATCAGTAACACAAAGAGACAACACAGACCAGATATCTGCTGTTAACATCCCATTATGTTGATTTAAACCCTAACTGCACACACAGCTACTAATGGGACAATCACAGATGTTATCATGGATCTCCATAAAAAACTCACAATAAGTTGATCGTGGTGAATTTCCATTATCAGGATAATTGTGAATATCCTCACAAATTGACTAAAGTTGCAGAATGTTTAGAGAAAACAGTCGTAATGTTTAGAGAAAAAAAGTCACAATTTTATGATAATAAAGTTGTAATGTTTCTAGAAATAAAGTCACAATTTTATGACAAAAAAGTCGTAATGTTTCTCGAAAAAAAGTCACAATTTTATGAGAAATAAGTCGTAATGTTTCCAGGAAAAAAGTCACAATTTTATGATAAAAAAAGTTGTAATGTTTCTCGAAAAAAGTCACAATTTTATGAGAAAAAAGTCGTAATGTTTTGAGAAAAAAGTCCCAACAAATCACATGTAAGGTAAAGTGATTCCAGTGTGTTTCAGTGTGTTTTTAAGAGTTTTAAACACATGTTGTTGATTATGTGGATAATATTGTAATTATTTTGTGCAGGATAATGGTGACATGATATTATGCGATGGCCACAGAAAGCTGTCCACAGATTACAGAGTAAGATGTGAGGATGTAAATGTCCTGAGGGTGTGTGCTGGTCTGTAAACACGCCGGCTCCTCTGTGCTGTGCCGTCTGCACAAACTCAAGAGGTTGATAAATGAGGGACACTTGATCCTGCTCTCCCCTAACAGCACCGGGACGCTGCCGGGAAGCTTTTTCACTTTTAATGTTTCTGTTTGTAAAGAAAAGGCTGCTGCTGTTTGACCTATTTAACTCTGAGATAACACAGTATTATCTCCGTGCATCAACCCCGCTCTACACGCCATGACACCTATCATACTGCATCACTACACGCCTCACAGCCCACTATAAAACACATCATATCTGTAGAACCACAAACAAACACAAACCACATACAACCACATACAAATTATGGACAAAAAACAACGAGGTGGCACCATAATCTCTTCCAATGTACAATATGAAATTCAGAAATCTGTGAGATGACCACGTCTTAATATTACGTGCTGGTGTCACATATTGTGCTGAAATTACATCACGACAACAAACATCTACACTTCTGTGAGTTTCCTTTTAGGCACACAGAACACGCCGGTACGTTTAGTAAAAAACATCCATGTTTCAGTGACTTCCTTTAGGTTTAAACACTGAAAACAGTCATGAAGGACAGAAATAAACGTCATGGTTTGGATGTTAAAGTGTTGTTTGGCCCGGGATGTGTCCTGTGTTTTCGGACGCTCTCGTCCACCACAGAACAGGATCCGAACAGACTTGACGTTGTTGTCGTGGTGGAAACACGTCATTTTAACACAATATGTGACATCACCACGTAATTCAGTGTGAAGAGGTCGTGGTCATGTCACGTACTTCTCAGTCGGAGTTTTCTGCAGCGAGCTGTCTCTGAATGAAACAAGAAGAGGAGTTCATCGTTCAGGAGGTTTTCACCCGGAGCAGAATTATCCACAGACAGAAACAGAAGAGAAACTTACAGCCGGTGAGCAGAGGAGCACAGAGTTCATATTAATATTAATATTAACAACAGGGCTGGGTATCATTCAAACATGTTCGACACCGACGCCGGTAACGATACCTCGACTTCAACACCGGCTCCTGAACGATACTGTTTTTGACAATTTCATGAAATCCATTACAAATATGGGTGTTTTTTAACGAGAGTTCTGGACATTTCTCGCCGTGGTTCTGGCGACAATAACAGGAATTTTAAGCCTAAACTTTTGCTTTTCCGAACCCTAACCAAGTGGTTTATTTGTGATGTATAATCCATGTATAAATGACTGATTGCAGCATCAGTTACACCTCATAAAGTATACTTTACAAAGGTGGTACAATGAATCCAATAATCCCAGTTATTATGACAGAACACTGTGTTATTTCCCCTCCTGTTTTGTCCCAGATGTTACTCACTCTCCCCGTCCTCCCCCCCCCCCCCCCCCCCCCC
>JAOVVB010233520.1:0-10141 GCA_028570985.1 Heterobranchus longifilis
CACCATTACATCAAGACAAATTCCTTGTATGTGAAAACTACTTGGCAATAAATCTGATTCAGATTTTGATTTTGATTCTGGAGACTGAACAAGTCTGTTTAAGGCGGGTGCAAGGTGGATGGGTCCAACAAAAACAGGACTTTGACTCAGGAGACCGGTGATCGTGTCCCGTGTGCAACAAGTTATTTCAACGTAACCGTTGATTTTGGTTATTTACGTTGATTACGTACATTTAAGTTAACTTGCGTAACAAACATACTTTTTTTTAACCCAAACCACAATGTTTTAACTAAACTTCAGCACCTAGTTTTATTGCCTAAAGATTGTTTGAACTCAAAACATTAACCATCATAGTTTGTAGCGTAAAAGTAACATCAAGGGTTCCTGTAGTGTCTGTATGTGGTGAGTTAGAAATGAGAATAGGATGTAAAATGACACGTGAAAAGCTTAAAATGCATTACATGGCAAACGAAACACACGTAAAGTGGCGTGCTATTTGTACGCTTTCCCATGATTATGTTTTTTATCAACATAGTAAGGTAATATTTTAAACTAACATATCTAAAGTCGCAAAATGTGCTGAACATATCTGCAAAACATTTACTGACAGTGTATTGCATATAATTTGTTTTAGCAACTGAAGCGTGATTATCATTTTTAAGGTTTGGTTAAGGTTAGGGAAAGATTGTGGTCTTGGTTGAATATTAAAAATTCAAAATCAACAATTTCTGTTTACTTGTTCATCCAAGCCACAAATTCTCCCTAACCTTACCAAAGTGTTTTAGTAGTGTACAGTATAAGCAGTAGGCAATTTGTTATTTTTTTAACAGGGGGGATGACCCAATGGGAGCACCCTAGTGATGAGAAGACCGGTTCTATTACAGCTATAGTTTAGAGGATGTTTTAGATCCAAGACAACACTGACAGAAGGGCATGACTGAGAGAAAAAGGCACAATTACAAATCTGTCTGCTACTTCAGCACCACAGACGCCAGCACCATGGATTTATCAACACAGCACAGTTAGGCTACTGATGTTTCAGAGCCATGGTCGGGGCCATAGATTCTAACCTGCACAATCCTCCATCAGATAAAGAATCAATGAGTCCAACAGACTCGACTAACGTATTTAACCAAACAACCCTTCTGTCCTGCACTCTCTCTGCTAAGGGATGGAGAGGGGTGGGGGGGTGGCAGGTTAACAAGGGGGATGCATTTTGGTCATTTTGCTAACGAGGGGAATGGCATCCCCCTTACTGAGTATAAGCCTAAAACAGCTAACAGCTAACATCTAAACCCCAGTGTTGAAATCCTGCATTTTAAATAACAATTAACTTCCTCCCCGACCATCAATCACATCTGTAGTATACAACGCTTCCTAGACTAGAAAAAAAACAAGAACTTACTCCAGCAGTGACATGTCACCCAAAACGTATTTGGCAAAACTTTTAAGTGTTGAAAACTGAATCTTAAGAAGTTTGCTGATTGCTATATAGTTTTCGGCTGCTGTGTTTCCGTCCACATGACATACAGTTGTGGCAAGGTTATGTGGAGTCAGCCAGCTTCTGCCCACATCACAGTAACATCTGGGGCTGAATTAATACGTAAATAAGAACAATATTGAACCCGGGAGAGCAGTCGAGAAAGACTCCACCCATAAGAATGTGTCTGTTTATCTCTGTTAGCCCGCTTATGTACTCACAACCTGTCCAGGGTATTTCCCTGACTTCTGCCCAGTACATACTGGGACAGACTCCAGCCCCACTGCACCGTGAAAAGGATTAGAGAAAATGAATGTGCTCTCGAGTGTGTGTGCGCGCGTGTGTATAAGCATGCATACGGGGTTTGAAAGATCAAAGGGTGACATCAAATTCATCGAGTTGCTTTTCTGTCAGCCCTCTCTCTCTCTCTCTGCATCCCACTGTGTTATTAGAAGCATCCAGTAAGACAGAGCGGAAATAGGAAAGCCCTATAACTCAAATTGCCACCCAGAGAATGCATCTCAGACCGAACGTGATCAGATAGAGGCAGGACATTACCATTTCTATTACAGCTATTTTGCCTCCAGCAATGCGGTCCATCGACTGTCTCCGTGCAAATAATCTTTTTTTTTTTCTCCACCAGTAAAATAAGGGCGCTTTCTCATAGATTTGAAAAAAGATCTGGAGTGCATTTCTAATTCATAGAAAATGTGTGATTTTCAAGAACTTGTTTGCATGCGTGTTTGTTTCTCTCTCTGTGTCTCTGTGCAGCCAAGAATAGCATTTGAGTCAGAAAGGCAGTGGTGGAGCCAACAGTGAATGGGAGGTCCACCACAGTCTTATGCTCCATTAGCAGTCGGTGTGTAATAGCACGGGTGGACATGTGTTCGGTACAGATAACAGAGAAGTGGCTGAGACTGTGACAGAGAGAGACAGCCCTAACAGACTGGCCCTGATGTTCCAGCACCAATGACATGTCTGCCTCGTTCTCTCCCACTCTCTCCCTCTCCCTTTGAGAATCATCCCCTTTCAAATACCTGTAGGTATGACGGAGCCAGAGAGAAAGATGGAGAAAAGGCAGAGAAAGCTCTTTGGGCTGGAAATTATCTGGTTATATTGCAATTATTAGGCCAGGCTCTGACTAATTGATTTAACAACTCTATGCAGATTTTTACCTCATTCAACCCAGAGCAGCTTCTGGGACTACTGGATTATGCAGTCTGCACTGAGGCCGCACTGTTGCTTTATTCACATTGAATCTTATTCATATTAGATTTCTGTTGTGCCACTGCTTTTGACAACATGCCCTCATGGATCCACTTAAACACATTTTGAGCTTAAATATTCATTGTGCGGTTATTAAATCGAGCAAATCATAAAAGTTAAAATACAGGTTCGTTGAAGGGACAAATACAAAGATAATTTGCAATTCAGATGGGTTTTCTTTTGATTGCTGCATAAAGTGTCTTTATAAGTCAGTGAAGATGTTTTTAGTACAGTATTAAATTTGACATTTCTCCCAGTCAACAAGGAACCACTTACACAGACATTTAAAATGAAATTACTGAGTGATCAGTGCATCCAAGTTTCATGTTGTCAGGGTGGAAACATGAGCTGGCACAGCAGGTATTCAGCTAAAAGACCATCTATTTGAAGAACTTGTCTTTTACTGAAATGTAAAGCTCCATGAAACGGTAATGTAGAATCAAATGACTGCCTAATGTAAAATGGTTGCTAGCGCCATTGATCCCACTGAGAATCAACACCTTGGTCTCCACCGCTTTGCAGCTTTCATCTCATTGTTTGATAGTCCATATGGTTGAGTCTCAATGGCTCTTAACGCAGGCAGCTCTGAGCTCTTGAGATCCCATAACCCTCATTGCCAAGACAATGCAAAGAGCCAAATTCAGCATGTACATCTCGCAAGCCAAAGATACAGATATTTTTCTCAGGAGTTGGTAGCAAACCAGAGATGAAAAGTGAGGGAGTATCTGACTCTTGGACAAGAACAAGACTAATTGATTCCCATGTTGCTCTATCTATGGTAATATGATATACAAGGCATTTTTAGCCCCCTTGTGATCAAAAATGGTTTCATGCAGCTTCAATAACAAATTGTGCTTTGGGAAAAAAAACAACAGCATTTGGTTTCTTCATCACAGGTCTGCCGATTTCAACAACTTAACAGTGACTGCACCTTAAAAAGATGCAGGTTACTTTTTGAGTAGACTGCATATTGGGGATTATCTACTATATTTGTAAGTTTATTGTCGAGTAAAAACATGTGGGAGAGAAGACAAGCAAGACACAGACTGGATAAAATCCAAATTTCTAGTAGACTGAGCCCCCAAAGAAATAAATGTTTAAATTTACATTATAAGAAATTATCACTGTGAGGTCCGTTCATTTAGCTGAGTGCACAACAAGCTGTTATTGGTCAGCAAAATATTGGCCAAAAGCCATCATCAGCCAGTAAAATGTCTGCGCTCTTGTCTTTTTCTAGCAGCATGACTCCATTTTATGTCTAACTTGTGTAAAGTGAAATATATATTGTTATATAAATCAACTAAAAAGACTAGACTGATATACATAAAAGGTAGTTCTTTGTTTGAGCAAATTATATACAGCAAATACTGCAATTCAATGTCATTCCATTAAAGTACAACACTGTAGTCATTGGCTCAATACAACGGTACAACTAGACTTAACATTACAGTAACAATAGGTCTTTAGTCACTGCTGATTTCCTCACTAAACTCTACAGCAACATTAGCCTGCAGAATTGCACTCATTAATGGCAAATTATCTGTTTAAAGAGACACGGCAGGGTGTTTTTTTTGGCCTTCTTTGTCATGATTCTGTTTTCTGTAAACCTATCCAACAGAATTGACTTTCACTCTCAGGAAAAGTAAACTCTACTATACAAAGGTTATTTTTCTGTCCATCCTTTATTTTGGTTGTCTGTCAGATGGAGATCTTAACAACTGGTGAACAGGGCTTTCCAGGAAATTTGGCAGGCTGTAGGCCTTTTTTTTCTGTTTCAGATCTCAGATGTCATCCTTAAATGCACTGCTCTCTGGTGCTTCTGCATTGCAGCTGGACGATGACTGACAAAAAGGCATCATTAAAAGGTTTACTGTGATGAATTACTTATTTCAAGCGAGGTAGTTTGTCTCTTAGCAAGGTAGCGAGGTACTTTGTCTCTTCTAGTTGCCAAAGCCCCACCCATAATCTGTTTTTAGCCATTTTAGAGGCATGGCTGTACGTATGGTTATGTTGGTCTGGTCCTGTCAGTCCACCACTTTGGTCCTGACAGAGATAACTATGATTTGCCATGAAATTTTGTTCCGACATTCATGGTCCCCTCAGTATGAATCCTACTGTCTTTGATAACACCCTGGCGTCAATCATGAGGTTGACTTTTGTGGTTCAGAGTGAAATATCTCTACAATTAATTCATGGATTACCATGCAATTTGCAAGTTATTCATTGTCCATACAGGATGAATTCAACTGACTTTGGTGATTGTCTGATTTTTCCCCTTGCTTTACCATCAGGTCAGAATTCTCACCTATCCCGTGAAATATCTCAACATCTACCACATGGACTGGCACAGATATACATGGTGCCCAGACACTACTGGCCTGCTGACTTTAATGATTACCTGGCTTTTCTTCCAGTGTCCTGACAATTATTGGATGAATTGCTGTGAACTTTAGAGAACAAAATACCTGCAAAATTACATTCCCATCAGCCTCAGTTGTACTTTGTTTTGTGCTCATTTGCAAATGTTAGCATGGTAGCCGCTAGCATCGCTGTAGACTCTTGAACACAAATAAAATACCACATATTTTGTAGTATTCAACACTGACAGCTGTCACAAGGCTTTGACAGCACGTCTGTGACTAAAACAGTGTTCACATTGAATGTGAAGTGAATTTTGACCTTGTATTACAGTGTGTTCACGCCAACTTGCACTGACTCGTCTTTGCCCTAATTCATGCCGCCTAGAGCAAATTTGTGTCTATTCATGCCCTCATTCCATTGACTTTGTATGCAGACATACCACATCTAAAATTCAAAAATCAGAGCATTAATGTTCATAGTTTTGTGTTCAGATATGAACAGGGGAGGTTAGGGTAAATACACATAGTCCTGTTTTGTTTCACAAACATGAGACAAACATTGTAGTCAACCACAGACACTATGACATTCCTACAGTCATAGGAATGTGTTTGAAATAAACAAAAGGTAGTGCTGTGTTGTTGCCCTTAGCAATTGTTTTGACTATGCACTGATTAATAAGCCGCATTCATGTGCCGCATGATGGTTTTACATCGTGCAAACAGCACAGTCACAGACAGCCACACACACACATGTCCGTTGTGCACACAGTGAGAGGAGTCTGCAGCACACAGAGGCACAGACAACAGTTTTCCACCACATGCTTTTTAAACCTAAAATATGTCGTACACATAGCGAATTCATTGAAGAAATAACTGTGCATAACGTTAGCGAGTGAACGGCAGAGAGAGAGAGAAAAGAGAGAGAGATCGCGTGTGGATACGGTGAGGATGAAGTCAGCTGTAACATGTGTGTGTGTGTGTGTGTGTGTGTGTGTGTGTGTGTGTAACGGCTGGTAACACTTTATAATAACTACACACTATCATGCATCAGTTAAAACTTAATTAATCGTCTATAAAGCATTCTTCCTACATTAATACACATTAGTATGTCATTTATAAACACAGTTACACGTGTTTTATTCTTGACTAATAAGGTCATCTATAATGTGTTTAATGATTGTATTTTCATACTTTATAAATGTATAAGTATTACATCAATTACAAACCAGTTATGTAGGAATTGTCAGTGGTTCATAAGATCATTTTTAAAGTGTAAGTAAATCATGAACAAACTATTTAGATATACATGTATGCATCATTTACACATATAATGATTTAGACATGTAGTAAGGGTTAGTGAGTGTTAATAGATGTGCTATAAACACTTATTAATACATCAATTCATGATTAATTCAGGTAGTTAGAAAGCATTTACTAGTTGTTAACTAGTGTTTTGTGTGACCCCATCTAAAATGAGGTCTACTTATGAGCCTTACAAAGCATTTATAAAGGAGATTGAAAGGTCAGCAGGACCAAAAGTCTCGATGAATAAATGCTACAGCTCCTCCAGACCCGGGCCAAGTTCTCGTGTCTTGCTGCTGATTAAAGTCAAAGAGTTTAGCGACAACTTGAGAGGAGCGCTCATGGACTACCTCAGCCCAGACTGTTGACTGACAGGCTCACTGACTTAAGGTGGACCTGCTAATCTCATTCTAGTGACAAGCTGCTCCTCTAGGTGTGTTGTTGTGTAGATATGTTGCTCCTTTTTATCTTCTCAGAAAGTAAAAACATGTCACATAAAATGGGATATACTGCAATTCATTTTCAGTTGGATTTTATTTGTCCAGTAACCCGGAGCACTTTTACTTTGAGATTTTTTTTGGAGTAAGAGAAGGTCCTGTAACTTGGCGTAGTGATGTAAAAGTTATTTAATAGTCAATGTTTTATTATGAACATACAATTGAATTTGAGTTTCCATGAAAGAAAAGTTACAAAAATGTTTGTGTATGCTGTCAAGTACAGTTCTTAGTTCTTAATCGGCAGGTCAGACTGTTAAAAAAGCGGAAATCTGAATCGGCCAAAAAAATTGTAATTGGTGCATCAAATGAATCTAATCTAATGAATACGAGAAAATATCTCATAATTACAAGATCTCGCAAATTACTTCAACAAAAATCAACAGTTATTGTCCCGAAAGCTCGTTAAAAAACACCTGGTTTCGTCTCCAGGTTTCACGCCATCCTCCGCCCCTCCTCCTCCTGACGAGAAGCTCTGAATCTGAACTCCGTCACTTCAGAAACGTTGATATGATACGCACGAAACGTACAAATGCCGACATTTTATTTCTGCCGACTGCTACTGTTGCTAACATGCTAATGATTGTTTGAATGTTTGTCCTTTTGCAGATTATTAATGCATATTATTGTTATGACCGTGATTGATTAAACATAAACTGAATTTGTTTGTGGCGCTCGGCTCGATGGCAGCAGTGAAATTGTAAAGACACACAGATTGATCCGAGGCTTTATTACTCCTCTGTTACCTTCTCTTTCTCTCTGCTACACTCGCGCTATTTCTCTTTCTCTCCTTGTTACTTTCCCAAATTCCTCTGTAATGAATGACTTTTCCCCCGTGTGTGTGTGTGTGTGTGTGTGTGTGTGGGGGTGTGTGTGTGTGTGTGTGTGTGTGTGTGTGTGTGTGTGTGTGTGTGTGTGTGTGTGTGTGTGTACAGTTTAGGCCTTTTTGTTGGTGAATAAACTGTACAATTCCTCAAGATCCAGGCCAAGTTCCTGTGTAGCTTCTGATTAAAGTCAAAGAGTTTACCGACAACACCAGAGGAGTTTGTCTCTGCGTTGACTTCAGCTGAGTTAAGGTGGGCTGTCCTTAAGGTGGACCCGCTAATCTCATTTTAGTGACAAGATGCTCCTGCAGGTGTGTTGTTGTAGATATTTTTGCTCCTTTTTTCTTCTGGGAAAGTAAAACATGTTACATAAAGTGGGATATACTGCAATTCATTTTCAGTTGGATTTTATTTGTCCAGTAACCTGGAGCACTTTTTTTTAAATTTTGAGTGAGGGAAGGTCCTGTAACTTGGCACAGTTTTGGAGAAAAGTGTTTTATTATGAACAACAGTTTCCACGACAGAAAAGTTTAAAAATGTTTGTGTATGCTATGAATTATAGTTCTTAGAAAGAAAGAAAATCGGAATCAGCAGGTCAGACTGTTAAAAAATCGGCAATTGGAATCAGCCAAGAAAATTGAAATCGGTGCACCTCTAGTTTTGACGCATATTGATCTGTGCCCTTCAGAAACTAAGGCCTACATGAAAATCTACCAAAATGAGTCCAAAAGCTCAATCTGTTTCAGTAATGTTCCTGCTCTTCTGTCAGATATTTTCTCAGACATTGACCCAATGAAGTCATTTTCCATTTCCATCTGAAAGTTTTCTCAAGTAAACACAAAGTTTACCTGAACTTCTGATTATTTTCTCTTTTCTGTTACCCACTATGAACACAAGCAGCCAGCACATTGGTATTGTGCATACCAATGAAGATGTTTTCTTTTTTTACAATGATGGAATACCCAAGCAGGTCCAACCCCAAGACTCGAGAGAATGGTTTTGATGGGTTTTCTTTGCTGTTTTGGCCCTACAAAGCTTAAAAAAAGATTAATTAACAGAGTATAGATGGGCTGCATTGGAGTTCGAATCGAAAGAGACAGAGAGGAAAACACTTAATTACTCCAGTATGGTCCTTAAATGGGAGCAAACAGATGCCATTACATTTCTATTTACCAGAAGACATTGTGATTAATTTAATTTCCATTTGCTGTACATTAATTTACATTCATATTTACATTTAACTGGCCTTATAGGCAGTGACATATACAGCTCTGTCCAGGAAGCCCAGATTTCTCTCCTGCACTGGAACCAATAATAATTTAATGTATGTAATACAACAAATTGTTTTGGTGTTTTAATCAAAGTGCCTGCACGGGGACCAGCACACTATTTGATTCAAACTGGAGTCTCTAATAGAGGAGTGAGAAACAGTGTGTTCAGAGGCGTCACAGTTCAGGAGTCAGGTCCAAGTCACATTCATTAGCAGTGACAGAAACAATTTATTCCTAAAGGCTGTGGGTCAAGAATACACATCAGGAAATATTGTAGGGTTGGGGGTGAAAGAGCTTGTTGGTTAATTGGCGAGATCCTTTAAAATTGTGGTTATAATTGGCTGCAAGTGACATTTTTATTTGGGGTTACTGGGTTTGAACAAGTGCAAAGTGGACATTTATGCTAACACAAGCAAATGAGCAAAGTGTCCATTTATAATACTGCTCATCAAAAGAAGTATAGTTTGATACAGTATGTCATGGTGATTGTTACGGCCACAGCAACAACAGATCATTTGTTTCAACCTGGTGGCCAGAAACATATATAAAGGACGCCATACCCGAGTTCAATTGAAAACAAAATTATATTTATTAAACAACAAATAACATACTTTACCAAAACTATGGGAGACTGGAGGCCTGGCCAAAAAGGAATAAAAGGTGAAGGAAGCCTGGACCAGCTGGGACCAGAACCCCCTCCCCCTAAACTAGCCTAAACATTGAAGAAAATTAACCAATAGAAACAAAGCCACGAAAACTGAACAGCCAGAACCTCCAGCCTCAAGAAGTAAAGAAAAAACAAACAAAACTAAGATGTAACAAGTAGATGTGGGGCTGCAGGTTAATTGTTCCCAGGGAGGTTCCTTCCTGTGATATTGAATACGGCATAAGTTACATAATGAAACATGTCAGTTTAATCAAAGGCTGTTGAACTCTTTTGTGTGTATCAACACTTTAAATTTAATTAGCCACCTCAAAGGAAACATGATATTTCTGTACAAGCAGTCTCTGCTTCCCCATGTAAGATTTTTGTTTACGGCTTTATTGTAACAAAATTGAGGAGAAAAAAAAAACACCTCTCACCCGCTGTCAGGCTGAGGTGAGGTGCTGGAGCTGTGGAAAAAAAAGCATCCGCTCACTCAAG
>JAOVVB010233521.1:0-10141 GCA_028570985.1 Heterobranchus longifilis
TGTGCCAAGTTGTTGTGCGGACTGGGTATTCCGCTGTGGCGACCCCTTGCCGGGAGCAGCCGAAAGACCAACAACAATAAATAAAAAGAACTAGGCAATTTTAAAAAGTTTATAATTTACCATTATTATTAGTAATAGATAGTATTAATATTATTACAATTCCTTACGCATTTTAGACAACTTCTGTCCAGAACTATGAGGGAATTATTAACTATTTTTACACTAAAATTATCACTTTTGATACGTTTCTTATTTTATATTAAAAATGTAAAATAAATAAATAACAACAATATAATAATAATAATAAAATACTAATAAAAACGTCTATTTGTTTTTATTATTAAAACGTTATTTCTTTATTATTCTTATTATAATAACAAGTATTATTATTAATATTGTTTTTGAATAAAACATTTCCTATATTTTATTTTACATTTAACATGTAAAAGTATATAATAAAAAAGTAATAATAATAATAATAATAATAATAATAAAATGCGGGAAATAGCTAAGCCCTGAGCTGATGAAAGTTCCCTGTATAAATGACAGCTTTATTTATGAACGCTGAAGTTGCTAACACCTAAGCTAGCCTTTCGCTGTGTAACGCTACAGATATCATCTCTAGCTTAAAAAACGTCACATTTATAACACATGCACACTTAGAGTTTTATTATTTATCAGACATGTATCAGTAAAAGAAGCTGCGGCTGCACTAACGAACCGAACTTAGCAGCTAGCATAAAACCAGCACTAGCAGGCCAGTGGCTAATGCTAATACTAACTCTAAGGCTAATGCTAAGCGGTAACTCACTGCTGTCAGTGCACTTTATCTTTGGCAGCAAATCGCTTGTTTTGTCTCTTTCTCTCTCTCTCTCTCTCTCTCTCACACACACACACACACACACATACATACATACATACATACATACATACACACACACACAGTTCTCACCTTTCAATTGTTGTCTTTAATCCAGCAGGTCCTGTTTTGTTTCTTGTTCTAATTTAAAATGCTTTGCTAGCTAATTGCCAAACCCGCTAGCAGCTAGCCGTGTCTAGCTCTGTCGGAGCTGAAAGTTTACACCCGTCCCAGATGTAGGGAGTGCAGCAGAAGAGAAGAGTGTATAAATCCGATATTGCTGCACCACAATAAGGTGCTCTGTGTAAATGTGTGTGTGTGTGTATCTGCAGTTTTTCTATCTCGTGCAGGAGCCGACTGAAGTGAACTCCAGAGAAGTGAAGCTGCTCTGACAAACAGCACTCGTGACGTCACCGCGACGCGGACTCCCGACGTCACTTACGACGCGCGTGACGACTGCAGGACGAATAGACACGACTGGTGTGGGGGGAAATAAGTGTCAGGACATGGATTAGGAGAGATTTTTAAAAAAAAAACTTTTCTAATAAAAAGCAAATCTAAAAGTTATCCTCCAGAGAATGATGATGAAACCCAGACCTCATGATGATATTTGAGTATATACAAGGTGATATCAAAAAGTTAAAAAATTTCACACAAACACGGTCGCTTTCTGCGTACGACCTCCATCAGACACCTTAAAACCTGGCAGTAGAATTCACTATTGACGGTCTGCATCATTTTCCAGTAATGTTCTTCCACTCTTGAAGCGTGCGTGCCGCTCAAAACACCCTGAACGACTCGTTGGAGCATCGCTGTAAACTTGCCGAATCTTATCTAATGTCTCTGTGGCAGATTCACCCAGTTTCACGAAGAATTTCACATTCACTCTTTGCTCTAACTTGCTGTCCATGATGAAGTAGCAGACATGGTAATGCATTGGTCAGAATAGCACCAGCTCCCGATATACACAGGACGATGTCTTTTGGCACACTGACTTATAAAGGTCGATTCAATTTGTTTTGCGCTTCTTTAAGTATTGCAATTTGATATAAACATTTTCAGAGATTTCATTAGAATTCACTCCTTTCATGCAGGATGCTGTGCTGCCTGCCAATACGTGTATGGTTTACAGTGCACCACCTGTATAATTATAGCAGAACTGCAACATTTTACCACCTCAAATGCAAAAATCTATAAATTAAATGTTTTTGGAGCCAATTTGGCGATACATAAATTGCCGCACAAAAGGATTATGATAAACAACTGATTCAACGTTTATCCCCATCTCTACTAGACAGACTACACACTGGACGGGACACTCACTGCAGGCAATTTGGGAATACCAGTTACCCTACTTTGTATGTCATTGGACTGTAGAGGAAAACCACCAAGCCCGGAAAGAACATGCAAACTCCACACATGCACTGACCAGCACTTACCTTTGGAAGAAGTTTCAGTGTGGTTTCTGACAGTGCCACAGTACTAAACCAGCACTACTCTATGTTCAAATGACTTGCTGATGACTGCTGAATTGGGCTATTCCTCTCCTCTGATCCTAGTTGGTTTGACAGCTGGATTCGACACCATTGGCTATGGCATCTTACTTTTATCTTTACAAGGTCTGTGGACTCTCTTGGTCTGCTCTGGCGTGGCACCTCTCAATGCGTCACTTTTTCATTCTCCCTTGTGGTGTCCCTCAAGGGTCTGTTTTCGGGCCTATTCTTTTCACCGTGTACATGCTCATGCTTGGTCATAAGCCAGTACAAAGTATCTTTTCATCATCATTCTAGTGTCACAGATACTCCATCATTAACTTTTGTCATACTGAGTATGTCACAGGCTTTCCTTACTGAATGTAACAGTAGTGTCGTCTATGGCAAAAACCGGTATGCTAGGCTGAGCGCATAGTTACTGAAACCCAGAATCAGACTGCGACGCGTCTACAGTGATGGTGCATACATCAGAAATAATTAAGAGCTGCAGAACATTGAAGCAGCAGTGTGTTGTCGCCCCACACTATTTGCAGGTATTGGTAGCGCCCAGGCATCGGGATCTTAATGTGGGCAGAGACGCAGGAAAACTCTAGCTTATATATGTTTTCCCAAACCCCAGCCGCTGGATGCTGTGCTGATCGCAAGCCCAGATAAAATGGGAAGGTTGCGCCAAGAAGGGCACCTGGCTTAAAACCTGTGCTAAGTTGTTTTGCGTATCAGATGGTCCACTGTGGTGACCCCTCGATGGGGGCAGCCAAAACATGTTGCAGATTCTCTATAACGCTACAGGTGGAGCACTCTAAACTATTCACACATTGGAAGACACCACAGCATTGTTTGTTGTAGGAGCAAATTATTTGCTAAGTTTGTTTAGAATGTCTAAAACGATCAATATTGAATCTGGGATATTTCTGAAATCCCAATACCAAAACAAATTGAGTTGACACCTAGGTATTGTCATAATATCATATCGGGTGATCCCTGGCGATTCCCATCCATAGACAATACAACTAAATCTCATCAAATTGACATTGTTTTAATTTATGAAGCAGTAAGTTAATTTTTTATGATACAACTGAATCTGCTACTACATGATTCATTTGTTTATTCACAAGCCAAAGTGTCAATGTTTGATTAAACAAATAAATTTACAACAAATTCATTTTTGATTCTTAAGAGAATGAGTCAATAGTTGACGATTGCTGTGACTCCACTACAATACCTAGGGTTAGGGTCTTAAATCTGCCACAATTTGATTTAATCCATAACGATTATAATAATGATTCAGTATTTGATGACATCACTCAAACCTGTGCAGTACTTTATTATTGATTTATAAGGAAACAAATAGATATCTGATGATACCACTTAACCTGCGGTGAAATTGAAATAAATTTATAAATGCTTAAAAAAATTAATTTAGAAATTAAAATGATTAATTAAGATTTAAATTACAATGCAATTAATTGAGAAATAAACCACACGACAATATATTACCACCACAATTTTGATTCCATTTATTATTTTTTATTTATGACAACACTGAAGTGGCACATTTACACACAACCACCACTGACACACTCGCACATGCCGCACTCCAGGACAGCAACGTATCCTCAACACACCACCACCACAAATCCCCCAAACATGAAAAAAAAACTTCTGCATAAGTCAAGGTTACAGTCAGTTTGCTAACCCCGTTTTAAACTGATATGGGGGGGAAAAAAACAGTGAAACAGATGTTTGTTCATAAGAAAATCTTTACAACAGCTGTATTTTGGCCATGTCTGGTTTTATTATTAATGAACTTTTAATGATCTACAAAATCTAGGACAAATCTGTAATGCTGAAGCTGTGGTAGATGAATAATAAATCCACACCGCTACACTTCTGTGTAATGATTAATACTGTATAATGATTTTGTATTCCTGAGAGATTATTTATTATCAACATTTGTTGATTCACATTTGCCGATAGCACAAGCTAAGAAGACTGCAGTCATGTACTGAAGTACAGAGGATCTTTGTGCTGGTAAAAAAAAAAAATTGTACCTAGGAAAACATTTGTAAAAGTGAAAAACCAAGAAATAACTCCACCCTGGTCGAGTTACAAATGAATTTTTAATCAGTATGAGGTAATAAAATTCTGCAATAAAAATTTTAAGTTGAATTCTTTCACTGATATATTGGTCTAGTTCCACTTAGCAGTTCTCTACATTACCCACAAAGCTGTTTGTTGAGGCTGAGCACCCTAAGACGTCAGGATAGCCAAACTATAAAACACATCACCAGCCAACAAATCAGCTCCATATTCACATAACATAGGACAAGATACTGTATTTTGGTATAAATATATTTAATGTGCCTCAAGGTGGAGGTAAGGTTTGAGGTGAGGTAGAAACGAGTCGTAATACTTCACTGCAATGATCGCCGTCCGAGTCTAGACACGCTTACAAAATTCCTTAATGCTTCAAAATTTGAGCTCTGTATAAAAATCTCATCTTGAGCACTAAGAAAGGTGTTTGATTGAGATAAAAGATAGTGGCCAAAAAAAAAAGGTGTAAACATACTCGTGGCTTGGTCTGATACTGTTACCGTGGCAACATCTAGCTTTAGTGAGGTTTGAGGTAGGTAAAGAAACTCTATGCACAATAATGTGGTTAGTAAAGTGCTTGAGAACATTCAAGCAAAACAAATACCTGGTAATTCACAGTGTCTCACATCCTGCACATTAAGAACGCTGTATTTATTCTGGAGTTATAAAGTTGTACCTTGTGAAAGCTGGTGTAAGAATAGATTAAAAAATAAATAAATAAATAACAGATAAATATGAAATATCTTCTACTGCAGGTTCTCAACCTTGTTCCTTTCTTCCTTATTTTAGTGTTTTCTCTGCTCTAACACACACTTCAAATAAGAACGAGATGTTTTCTCAGCTGATTATTTGAATCATGTGTCAACGTGTGTACAGAACAGGAGGTTCTCCAGGATCATGGTAGGAAACCTTTGCTCTAATGTGTGTGCTGTAAAGTGTTTTGTATTTAGTGGAGTAAACATGGTTCAGTAACAGCTCACAAAATGGTTTGTGTAAACAAACAGAATTGTATGAAGAGGTTCCCGTGTCTCTGTCAAGGCCAAGTCCGTGCAGGCGAATCCGTCCGAACTGAAAGTAAAGGTGTAGGGGAGAGATGGGGGCTAAAATGGAGGAAGGCACATCGACTAATCTTCATCAAGGCACAGGTGATCTATAACAGGAAATCTGGTGAGAGAGATTCAAATATTTTGACTTTCCCAAAATGTAGCTCATCAACTGAGACATACAGTACACTGCGTGGCCAAGCAACAAAAAGTTGCTTAATTTTTATGAGCAATTGAATAAGTAGGTCCCCTACTTATGAACATTCAAGTTACAAACTGAAAAAAATCCAAACAAAGCGCAAAGTGCACAAATTGCAAAGCGTACATGTTTACTCCCGGAAGTTAGATCACATCTCAGGTGTACAAAGTGCATCCCGGGATGTCCAGAAGCAAGCGTAAAAGCAGCGGCGATGAAGCTGGTCCTGCTAAGAAGCGCCAAGCAATAGCAATGGCGACAAAAGTGAAAATACTTGAGAGAATGGAGCGAGGTGAGAAGATGGCAGACATTTCTCATTCTTTTAACATGAATCGCTTAACCATTGGCACGATTCTAAAGAACAAGGACAAGATCACGGAACATATTAGTTTTATACTGTGTATAGCCGATTGTGTTAGTATCCTAGTACCTAGACAATGTATGTTGGACTTATGAACAAACTGGACTTACAAACGAGCTCTCGGAACGAAACTCGTTCATACGTCGGGGACTTACTGTACTCCAGTCATTAATATATTACAGCAGGCAAAAATTACTTTAACCCCAACTAATGCAGTGACTAGTTTCTAATTTTTTAAACAACCATGTCAGGAGACGTATCCCATGTTCATGGAAAAGATGTTACTATGTTTCAGAGGGGTCAAATTACTGGCCTGCTTTAAGCAAAGAAAACAACTTGCTGAATGTGTTCTGGAATTAGGTCAAGAAGTGTCCAATACATTATTAAAACATGGAAGGATAGTGCTGGACCATTCCATTAACTTATAAATGTAAAAATATAAATGTGATCAAACAAAATTAACAAATAAGCGTTTTCGGAGATCACTTCAACGCTTGGTGAAGTTGCCTCATAAAAAAAACATCACCAGCATAAATCAGAGCCATGTTTATAAGTGAAAGCATTTCCACATGCATAATGTGATGAGAACTCATAGGATTGGACTAAACAGCTGTGCAACGAGAAACCCACTTGTAACTGAGACTAATTGACTCTTTGAATTCTTTAAAATTATTATTATTAATTAGTTGTACAAAAGGTAAATACTGTAGGTGATTTTTTTGATGAATGGGAGCTTTTATAGTTGAAAGTATGAGCTTGGTTTTAGTCACACTGCATCCTAAAAGATATCAGTAAGCATGTGATGAGGCTGATGAAGCTGGATGTAGCCTGATATTTAAAAAAAACTGTATCTGATGTATAAAAAAAGGGATAAAAATAAATAAATAAATAAACCCAAAAGGAATTACCTTATTAACCCTCCTATCAGAGCATCTGCATCTTAAGCAGGTGGTGCTTGTCCTGTTGGGGAAGAAATTATCGTCATAAAATTTCAAAGAGAACAGTTTTATACTAAAACCTGATTTCATGTAGACATCATGACCATGCACTACAGACAATTTTGGAACTTTTACATATATAATATTAATTCTATTACAATTATTTATATACTGTAAATATTTAATTTTCAGGTAGGTGTTAAACGATTATCTTTAAACCACTTTATATTTAATCTAATATTGCTGAAAATATTTCTCAAAACTGTTGATTACTGATGGTACAGTATTTATAAAATAGTGTGACTTGAAATAAAGTGATTTTTCTCAGTACTTGAAGGAGGAAATGTCCATTATTTCACACTTGGGTTAACAGATTTTAAAGCTGGATAATGTCACTGATTTTTCCGTTATTTTCTGGCGTATATAATGAACAAGTACTTTGTGGTGTTAAAGCTAATTACCTGTAACCAGTTCTGCTGGATTCTCATCCTCTGGAGCCGGGATGATCCTACCATTGGGGGACACGTCCAGTACCTTAAGCTTCTTTTCTGTTTTTGGGTCTCCCTCCAACACGACTACTACATATTCATGCTTAGACTCTGATTTGTCCAGAGCAGCAGGGGGTGCTGTGGTTTCAACTACTTCTGAACCTGCTGTGACCACTGTGGCTTCAGTAGCTTCTGTTACTAATGGAGATTCAGAGGGGACTGGCACCTTGGTACCTTTGGTTGCTGCTGGGGCAACTGATGGCGCTTCCTCTATAACTGTTACCTCCTCAACCTCTGGAGCAACAGCAGCTTCCTCTACCACTGGGGTTACTGGTATCTCCTGAACTGCTGGGGTAACGGTTACTTCCTCAATTACTGGGGCAACAGAAGCTTTCTCTACTTCTGGCGTATCTGGTACCTCTTGAACTACTGGGGAAACTTCCTCTACTTCAGGTGAAGGCTTTACCTCCACAACTGCTGGGGTAACAGTGGCTTCCTCGACTCCTGGGGTTTCCTCAACTACTGGTGTTTCATCTACAAGGGTAGCCTGTGCTTCTTCAGCTACAGGTGTAGCAAGGACCTCACCTGGCTTTTCTAGCTTAACTTCAGCTGGCTCAACCTCAACTGAAGCAGCAACCAATTCTGTAAGATCCAGGGTCGCTGCAAAACAAAATGGAAAGCTGAGTTTGTACTGTCAAAGAAATTAAGCGTATGTATCCAAACTGTTCCACTATTAACTTTGAAATGCCAATACAGTATCTAGTAGCAACCACCCTTGTTTGGGTGGCATTGGGAGGATCAACCTATCATTACGGTGTGTATACTGCTTACCCTGTGCAAGACAATGGGAAGCCTGGAGCCTATCCCAGGGAACTTAGGGCACAAGGCAAGAGTACATTCTGGATGGGGCACCAACCCATCAAGGGCACAAGTGCGCACACACAAACACCTAATATTCACTATGGGCAATTTAGATACGCCAGTCATACTACACCACGTCTTTAGACTTTGTTTTGAAACCCACCAAACATGTGTAGACCATGCAAACTCCATGCAAATAGATTGGTGGCCGGTTTCAACCACCCAACTCTAGAGGTTTGAGGCAACAGTGCTAACAACTATGGCACTGCACCACCTCTTGAATGACCAATAAAACGAAAAAGAAAAAAAAAGCTTCTGGGCCATGACAAGCAGTCTAAACAGCTTCGGTGTGTCTTGGCAATGGGTTTTGGAAACCAAGTCTCTGAAAGTGGTGATTAACATTTTCGAAAAAAAATATTTCCTTTGGCTGGTGTTTTAATGGTGTTGGTTGAGAGCACTGTGAAACACTTCACTCCAAAACATGCCAATTTGGGTTGAGATCTGGAACAACTTACATTTATCTCATTATACATTTTAGCAGAAGAGGGTTGATGGCTCGCCTAAAGGGCTCAACAGTGGCAGCTTGCTAGTGCTGAGGTCAGTAGTCCATCATCTTAACCACGCTGAGCTACCCCCATCTTTGTAAATAAATAAATAAATAAATAAATACATACATCATCCCACCCCACCATAACTGAGGCACTTAAATTTTTGTCAATGCCTCCAGATGAACAACAATTAAATTACTAAAAATAATACCAAGTCGACTTTGTAATTCTGGCAAGAGATTAAAAAAAAATAAAATCCCAAACTCCACACTAAGCATCAAAATTAACATAGATGTTGTTTGCATTTCTGTTATTCTATGTAAATATTCTATATAGGATATATGATATGCCTGCATAACCCCATTCAGACCTGATGACAATAAAAGTTAAAGCTTAACTTGTGTTAAAGTAAAAGACATGCACAAACAGTTTAAGGATTCCTTTAAGCATGCAAATCAGACGACTGCTACTGTACATATAACAAGATACCAGACTTTACTGCCAAATATCACTAAGAAATGTACACACAACTGGGAATATTGTATTAGTACAATATAGTATAAAAAACTGTTTAGAAAATATGAGGATTCGCTTATAGAAATTTGGAATGTTTGGTTTGAAAAACAAATAAAACACAAAACAGTGATGCATTGAAACACTTTATTAAATAGTTTGAATTTCCTTGACCACTCCACGTACATGATTATTCACAGCTTGAAAATGTGAAATACTTTGGCTTGTTAAGCAATTAGTTAGAGTAAGATTACATGTGCATACTGTATGTATTTAAAGAAAAGAAAAAGACAAAACACACATGAACACAGACACACATCTGACTGCTTTTGGGTGATATTTATGGCTCATAAGACCTAAAAAATTTCACAGTATAGCGGCGTGTACAAATCAAGTGATATCTGGCAGAAAAAGCTTAACATGTTTTGGAGAAAGTATGACAGATTTACAATATGACACTTAAAATAAAAAAATAACAACAAATGTGTTTTCGCATGCATTTAAAGAGGTAAGGCAGGTTAAAGGTTAGTTGGATCTTATGGATTTTATCTTATGGATTATCCTGGTACTGTATATCCAAATGTTAAGTTTAGATGCAAATGTAGAATAGCAAAGAACAGGACTAGCACGTACTGTATAAGGCACAGAAGAGAAGAGGAAACACTGCTGGTGAGATTTTTGGTCACATTTTCACAGGTAGCACAAAGTCCACAGTGGTTTCTTAGTTAATATTTATTAACTAAAAGG
>JAOVVB010233522.1:0-10141 GCA_028570985.1 Heterobranchus longifilis
ACATATTCTGTGTGAGGTGAGAGATTAGAACAGCTCTGTTGGTGGTTGTGGGGGGGAGGGGTGGGGGGAGGGCGAGGGTGGGGGTGGGGGGGGGTCAATAAATCGATCATTTGAGTGTAAGAAGTCAGCTGGACATCATGAAGGACCTCTAACGTCGGGAGCCTATTAATTGTTTTGTTTATAGCTCCAATCACAACATACCACACCTCTCCCACGGAAAATTAATGATTACTGGCAAAAGGTTAATATCCACTCAGCTGAAAATGAATCAACAGTGAATTAATGAGATCATTACCTGCATGGATTGATAACGAAATTAGTCGTTTTTCAAAGCAGGACTTTCTGGGATGTGGAGGTATTGACTTGAAAAATAATGCATCTGTTGGTGAAGCCCTTGACCAGATGGCCTGTGTGGAGCATCCTGACTGCTGGAGGTCGCAGCCAATAAAAGAACGAGACTGAAACGTCCTTCATACGAGTTCAAGTCCCCCTCCAGACACGCTAAAGTCAAAATACTCGGTTATGATTCAGATTCAGATTTTGTTTAACATGGTCTACCCACATAAAAAGTAAAACAAAACAAAACAAACTCTGAAAGGGGACTGTGTTGTGTCTGTATTGCGCAATATTGCAGCGATGATTTTTTAAATTTTTTTTTTAAGCCCTACTTTTTAAAAGCCAGACTAATTGTGCAGCCCTACTTTGAACTCCAATGCTGGGGTGTCTCAGGGATAGGTGTATCACAATTATTATTATTTCTTTTTGAAAATTATTATTATTATTATTATTATTATTATTCTTAGTAGTAGTAGTAGTAGTAGTATATTATATTTTTCATACATTTTTTATGTTAATAATTTATAATCTTAAATGTGAATATTATTTCTGACATTGTTATTGTTGCTTATTATTCATTATAGGTGTTGTTAGGAATATTCCCATTGAGATTCAGAATCTCAGCAGCATAAAAAGTTTCACATAAAAAACAAACAATGTACAATAAAACGGCGGTGTATTGTATTGTTGATGAGAATACGTTGTACTGTTCTTACATATTTGAAAACTCTAAAATAAAATATAAAAAAAAAAAAGAAAAGAAAAGGAGCTGGAAGCACATCTTTCTCCCTCATTGAGTAATTCTGGATCTGGATCTGGCCTCGCCGCTGCTCGCGCTTCGCTGAGACTCGGTCGGTGACTACATTCTAGCATCTGCTTGTTGTCCGTTGAAAGAGCAGTGTGCATCAAGATGGTTAGAAACATCAGAGAGATTCAGCCGCAGGCCTACATGTTTGAGCCTCACGCCAGGTTCAGACGGGAGGCGGGGGGGCAGCCGTCTCACGGGGCCGAGCCAGCGGATTCACAAAGGAGCAACAATAGTTTCCAGCAGCAGACGTATCACGTTGAGTGTAGTTTGCATATTTTATTTTGTTTATGTCGTTTGTTAGCCTGTAAATGGCGGTGGCTGACACAGCTACTGTGTCGGTGTGTTTTCGCTCTCTGTACTGACAAGTCTGCTCTGCTGGAGGGTTCAGGTTTCTTTGCTGTTATTAGACAGCGATTGGTTTTCGAATTAGTGAAGTATCTAATCTTGCCCGGGATACGCTTGAATCTGAGATTTCAGGGGAAGTCCACAGACATCTCATTTGCACAACTTCGCACACACAAGTCAGTGTAGTCAAGATCAGAGATTTTAGGGGACATAAACATAAGAAAAACACATTTTGAGTGGAGCATATCTTTAAAATGTGATACAAGTTAATATGATTCATACGAAAAGTTGTGTTTTGTAGTTAAGAGTATTTGACTGACCTCAATAAATAGCCTAAATAAAAAGAAGTGTTATGTAGGTCTAATTTTCACAAATTTGAAAAGAATTTCTTCCAACAGTGTAAAAGTTATTGGTCTTGATGAAGAGGTTTTTCTTGTAGCCGCCTGTTTTTGCAGTCTTGAAGAGCTAAACTATCAGCAGGTCCCCGCAGTAATTTCAGGAGTGATTCATACACATGAAATATGTCTCTGCAGAAAATTGTGCTGGGTTATTAATTGGCAGGGAGTCAGACAGTACTTAGAGAAGACTCCAGAGATGGCTTGATTCATCTTCCAATTCTTCATTTGAGCAGCACTTCAAAGTTAAGCAGCCTGCAACAGAACTGGAATTTCATAGTAGCAGCCTGTAGCTGCAGTGAGCTTTACGCTTTTCACAAGATGATAAACATAAACTAAATGTTCACAAAAGACAGCTAGTTACATCACTTTTTCTATAATCAGCCTACTTTGGAATTTGGGTTTATTAGCAACCCTGGGAAATGTACATCCAATTTGATTACTTTCAGGCCAATGAAATAAAATAAATACAAAGATTCAGTATTTCTCTACCGGAGTTTTATTCCCAGTAGCACAGTGAAGGCCTAAAAACCTTCCTCTTGGAAAATAAAATGGTAATGCTTTATTTTTTATTTAATTTCCATTTAACATTTTCCTTTAAAGAACTATGCAATTTAATTAGTGTGTTTAATGTTGTAAATAATCAACTCGCTTTATTCGTGCAAGTTTGAACGCTGGAATATTTTGTTTTGACTGGATTCTTATGTGAGTTACTCGCATCATTTGCCGCTGAAGTTCAGATTTTTCAACTCTAGTGAATGATCGAATGACGCCTAAATCGCACCGCGTCATTTGCGTCGCCCACACTTTACGTGTGATTCACTCACGCAAATTGTTTTATTTGTGGCCAGTGTGTACACAACAGTTTAAAACAACAAAAAAAACACTTTGTTTTGGTGGTTTATTGCATCTGTGGGATGGATTTGAATACTAATGTCGTGGCTACAGCCGTGCTTCATTGTTCACTTTGTTTTCATTATTAGACACCACATTTAGTGAACTACTTCATTTTTCAGCAGCACACTCATGTGTAAAGAATAAAAGATGAATGCTACATAAAACTGTTGGACTAAACCAGCCAAAGTTACAAGACTGTATTGTTACACTTATAATAACTCCATGTTGCCACAGTGTTTTACATTGTTTTATTCTTTGAAATGTTCCTGTGCAATAGTGTAGTTTTGATGTATGCAAGCAGAGGTCTACAGTAGAGATGCTGTCCTCCACCAGCTGCATCTCATCTTGTGGTGTGCATTTATGTAAAAGATGTAACACGGTGTAGACACTCAGAGCTGCAGCTGAGCCGCTGTGAGGTGGGCAGCAAACAGACAGGAGTGATCATAATAAACAGCTTTTAAAGAAAGAACAGCTCATTTGTCAAAAGGGGACAAAGGTTCAAAAGGTTCTGTTTTTTAAAAGTTGAAAACAGAAAAAAAGGTCAGAGGTTGTGTGCACTTCTGACACTGTTTTCCATTTACTTAAACTGATCTGGCTTTTTCAAGACAGATAAGAAAATATCTACTGTTTGTTATGTTAATATTCACTGAAGTATTGAATTGCACTTTGATTTTTGATAGAAACAGCTTACTACTTTTGTTCTAGCTTTTTCCCAATAATACCAATGCACCCTCCCAAAAAATAAACAAAACAATAAGTTATAAAATATAAAATGAGCCAACCAGTTCTCGCCATGTTAACATCTGTCTTTGCTGCATTAGCCAGTTGTCTATGTCTTCTTATTACTTCCACATCTTAACTGGTTAGTTTTTCTACATTTTCAGTGACACAAACATAATTAAAACTGTCCTGGAGAAATAGTTTCTACTGTTGTTTTGTGCATAAAAATCTCAAACCTTTGTCTGACACAACACTAAAATTACATCTGGTTCATTTAAGGATTTGTTTTGTTTCTTTTCACAACTCCAGTTATGCAAATGTTTCCCATTTTTCCAGTAAATGTCTGCTGGGATTCTTTTTTCTTAGAGGAAATGTCTCACTTTTTTCTTCACAGGCTGATGATGTTTTTACCTTCAGTGTATTTCAATAATCACCCAAACAACACGACTGATCCCTAACTGTTCAGCACTGATCAGTTTGTTTATGAACACATCACATTGTTAACGTATCTGGGTTCTTTTTAACACCATGGCAGCTTCAAACTGCTATTTCATGACACTGATGTTTGCTTGTTTTTCCTCTGGCTTGGATTCTCCAACATAAATACATCGCTGTCCTTCAGCCAGCTCTGAGCAAAGACTTCAGAGTATGTAATTAACACAGAGGCTTGGCTTCTGGATAAGAATCTGACTGAATCCAACTACGACGTCGTTGCCTCAGGCCAACTCATACTGCCTTCTGAGAACTCACTATTATCAAAATTAAAATAAACGAATGATTTTAAAAAGCTCAGTTCTGCAATTTTCCCAATGATTCTACTCTCACTTGTGTAATATTTTGCAGAAATTACAACAGTTTTACACCCATTCGAATGTCTTACATGGGTAATATTTCGTAGACGTAATTCGGTGATCTAATCCTCTCACAGAGACCATGAAGTAAACAGCTGCAGCACACACTCAACTCTGCATGGGCGTCTGCCAAGCTTTCAAGTTCACCAGAGTTTCTGTTTCACCAGTGTATTTTCTCAAGACCTTGAAAAGGACACAACTGATTTCTACTCTGCAGTATGAAGGCCTTCAATTCAAGGTGACAGAGGACCACCTCAGAAGAGCGTTTCTGCCAGTGGAGTGCCAGGCTCCAGGACGAGCCCTTGTTTTGGCCTGCAGCCAAAACACTCAATTCTACTCCTCGAGGGCTGGTGTCTTCTAGGTTTTTGATCCCCCTTCTGATCCTCCTTGATGGTTAATGTGCCTCACTTTGTGCCAAGTACAGTGAAAACAGACCAGGTGTGGCTTGTTAACTGTCAAGGAGGATCAAACATTTGCAGGACACTGGCCCCCCGGGGGACCAGATTAAGGTACCGAGCAGTAGAAATGCTTCCAGCCTGTTTGCATTTCCAAGTCGCATGCAGTAACTGTACATGCAAAGGTACCCCGAGATTTCTTCAGAGATACAACACTAAACTGTAATCTTCTTCCCACAGAGACATTGAGACATTTAATTTCATTACAGGCTGGATCTTAATCCACGGATACAATGAGGGACATCACACAGTATATTTACACATGCTGTTTCTGCACGGCACACTTCATCTCATGTGTCTGTATTTTTATTCTTGGCTGTGAGAGTCAAATATGCCCTACTTTATTTGGTGAGCAAAGAACTGGCCATTAAATTGTAAAAAATAAAAAAAAGGAAAAGAAATCATGTAGTCTGGGGAGTCCATTCAAAATGCAAAACCCTGATTTGCTTCTATAAATGATATCAATACATACATTTCCCCCTCTGATCATGTAGACTATTTTAATAACATTATGGCATCATGCATTTAAATTATGTTGCAGAACTAATCATTTTATAAACATTCTAAAGTGTTTATATATATATATTTTCTTTTTTTCTTTACTGTGTGTGTGTGTGTGTGTGTGTGTGTGTGTGTGTGTGTGTGTGGGGGTGTGTGTGTGCGTGTGTGTGTGTGTGTGTGTTATTGTTATTGTTATTATGAGTGGGGACTACTGGGTTAATATTATTCAGTTGCAACTGGATTACTGCACATTATCATATCACAGTTTGAGGAGCCAATGTGATTTTCCGCCGATTTCATTAAACATACATTAATTATGTATGTCTAATTTATTGTCTACGTTATCAACAGGTTTATCTTTCAGTGATACGTTTTTAATTGGTGATTAGATGATAACTGTGACGCTGTGTGGCATTTTTAATTTATGTTTTGCTTTTGAAATCAGCTCTGCTGCGGACCTTTTTAAACACCCCACAATACCTGAAGTGAACGCACAGCATCTCATTAATTATCTGAACACAGAACTGATAGTAAGCAACACAATGAGGGTAAAAAAAAAATAGCTTAGCAAACACTTAAGTGTGCTGGACATTTCTGCAACCTGTATTTCTGCAAAATTGCTGCCAATCAATGACATTTTAGTCATTTCTCTTTATTTCTAACATCATCACCATCTGCACTTGCGATGATTCTGATCAGAGAGCGTCAATATGTATTTTAGAGGATTCTAAAATTTGGCTAAAACACAGAAGATGAACCAAATTTCTGCCGCTGTAAAGACTTGACGCGAGCCTGTGTGTGAGACGAGGCAGGAATCAGAGAGTTGTGGGGCAGAGGGGATGGAAAATCACCCCAACAGCACAGAGAATAGCTTTTGAGTGAAGATTTATGAGAGGATGCTCTTCTTCTCCTGAGGTGGTTGGAGAGGATGTTCCTGATTCAGGAAGCAGCAGCAGATGAAGTGATTACTTCTGGTACACACTCTGGTCTGTGGCAGAAACTGTTGATCTGAGGATATAGGAACCATGTGTGATTGAAGACATTTTTCAAACATAATTTCAGTCCTATTGTTATGGACTTTGTAATGGTTATTACAGCAGCTTCACCCGTACTTTCAGCATCAGTTTCAGGAATGGGGTGGAATATCATCTACACTCCACAAAACAGGGCAACGCTGAAATAAATTTAAGCTTCATGGAAAATTTAGCAGTACGGAAATGAGGAATCTGGCTGAAGAAACAGAGGAGATAAACGTTTAAGGTTGGGTTGTGAATCTCAATATGTTCAGTCACCAATGTACAGGTTGTCCTTGGCAACCAGTGGAGGCATTGTCCTCATTTTCTGACCTCCCCCTTCACCCCTGCATACAAAGATATAATGAAAAATAGAGAAAAAGAATGACTGCAGAGAGCGAGCCAGCTGGATTGTGCTTAATCCTTAATTTGGTGATCAATAAGATTCAGGTGCATGGGTAGCAGCTACATTCAATGAGTGACTAAGCCACCTTGGGAACATTTCCATGCAGATACAATTGTAGTAATGATTTTATTACAGATGAGAAAGACACGCACGGTGGGAGAGTGTACAGTTGCATCTCATTTTCGGCTTATTTCATTTTGTGGATATTTGTTGTGCAATAATTCACAGCTGTTGGAAAACCTCGACTGTATGTTAACAATACAAATATAAAATACATTGCTTTTTCACTGAATTTCAATCTGTTGCTAAAACTGCACAACGTGCTGTCTTTTAGGATTTCAGTGGGCGTTAAAAAGGACATTACAGGTTTATTCAGAGTGGATTAGTGGGACGTTATGCTGGCCTTACACCAAATGACTTTTCACACAATTTCACTATCGCAGACTAATTTCCAATGTCGGAAAAAAACCATGAGAGTTTGGCGAGAGTTGTGGTGCGCTCCTGATCGCGATCGTTTGGTGTAAGGTCGTCATAAAACTCATTCCGAGCTCATTCCAATAAAATCAAACATGTTTAATATTGTGGTGGGTGTTTCTTCTTGGCTCGTGCAAATAGTGAAGTTCAGTGACGTGAACATTGTCAATAACTAACAGGGGTGATCTCTCCAGCACCAAACAAGCAGCAGACCAGGTATCGACGGTAAACGTGTCTCCGGAGGAGGAGTGACCAAGACAGTGTTATGAGTCTGTGTTTAATTCATCATCTGTGACTTATTTTAGTGAGAAATTTAAAATGTTGAAATGGTTCGCCTCTCATTCCCATTGTCTTCAAAATCGACAAAATCAAAAATGTAAAGTTTGTATGTAAATACAGTTTATCTTTATGGATTATATTGATGCCAAATTGATAAGAATAATGTTGAAATATGACATCTTTTATCTGGTGTTTTTAGAGTTATGTGTTTTTGCGGATACGTAAGGAATTGTTAATATCTCATATATCTTAATGGGAGTTTGGCGTAATATTTTCCACCAGGAGCAGGATGGGAAATAATCTTCAAAGGCATCTAGTTGTAGTCTTAACTGAAAGATCCCTAAAATGTTATTCTGTGTGACTAAAAACTCGCATTGTCTTTAGATGTGAGGGGTGTCACACTTTATTCTTTTATAAATATTTTAAGGTAGGCATGTGCCTCTTTACACAGCTGGTAATCGTTCACTCAAATAAAGTGAAAAACCAATTATTTGGCAGAAGCTAATGGAGACTTCACTCTTCTACACACACATTTCTACAGCCAAACTATTCACTGGTTTAGCTCAGTTCTGCTGTACCCTTTCATTTTGCCCTACAGTGCTATATAATTATACATCATAACAGAAAAGTGAACTCTTCCTCTCATACACAGATTACAGCCTTTCAACCCAAAATAAACACACAAGCCGCAACTGCAATTCATTTCAGGTGCATCCAGGTTTGTTTGTTTTTTTCACGCCATGAATTACTGTTACAGCTCTTTGCCAAATTGTCGGTAATGACTGACAAATATGAATTTGTACTTCATTTTGAAATCATGGCACTTGAGCAGTGACAGCTTGATGAGCAGGCGATGCTCGTCTATCATCTTCTTTACTTGATGCCGATGAACCACGTAGCGCAGCGTGACCCCCACCGGGAGGAACACATGAAGGACAGCTTAGCATGCCTTTCATGCGTCGCAACTCTCGCAGGATGTATCGCAGTACTCCGCCTGTACCTAAAACAAGCAAGATCTACAAAAGAAAAAGGTGTGTGTGTGTGTGTATGTGTGTTTCTGTTAATGAGAGGTTGGATCCAAGTTTTAACTTCGTAGAGGAATTCCCTCATGCGTGTGATCCTGGAAATGCAAATGACAGCAAAAGTGCATATTCATAGACGGGAAAATGGAGTCCTCATGTGTCCTAATAAGGCTGTGTGAGCGTCTCTACACTGAGTAGGAGGGACTGTCTGGTTTGGAAGGTGGGTTATACGTGTTCTAAAGCTTGGGGAAAAAACGTGAATAAATAAATAATGATAAAGGCTTTTGTTAAATGTATGATTAGCATGTCTTGCTTGCAGATATCTTCATACAGAGTGCTGCGCCTTTTTGTGAAGCGGCTTCCCACCGCGCCATATCGGCTCAGAGGATGACGTGCGTAGAGAAAGAGAAAGAGGGGAGGTAAAAGTGCAGAGATTGTCAAGAAAATACCAAGGGATGGCTGCACAGAAAAGCCTCAAAGTGGAAGTTGTGACTCTGGGATAGTGAGACTCAGAGGTAAGTGTTCAGGCTTGGCGCTACAAAGGGCAGTATAGTGCTTACTTTGATTGAATCAATTGCTCTGTGTAAGTAGCTGCTGGTGCCGGCCTCCCCAGGGTGACAGAGAGGTCTGCGGAGAGTGAACCAATCCAGCCATCCATGGCCAGAAAACAGGGAGGATTAAGAGAGCAATGCATCATAGCTGTAGCAACCAGTGATGTGTAGCAGACTGTATTTATTGACTCATTGACTGTATTGATTGTCTCAATTGATGAAAAGTCCAGAGACAACAGACAGACGCACAGCGAGTTATGCAAAATAAAGAAAATAGGATGGGTCATGTTGTTATTTCATTGCATGAGTAAAGGAGCATTTCACAGCAAAACCCTGTTATTTTCACAAGCATCTGTTTGTCCTGCTTTTCACAAGTAAACCTCTGATTACAGCACATTTCCCTGTCACACATCATCTCATTAAGTACATACAGTAATGGCTTGGTAATTTACCTGGGCATGTATGTAGCTTTTCCTTGACAGCAAATTCTCTCTGACATTGACATTGTTCTAGCGGCAGCGGTTTATTTAACACACCATTAATCTCTAACGACAGAAGACCGCGTCGCAGCAGATGTTTGTCAGCAAACTTCTGCTCAGTCCTGCGGTGTTGTTCTTCACCCTCGTTGACATGTATTACTGCGACAAGAGGAGGGTCACGAGGCAAACAGTCGACAACTGCGAGAGCTAACTGCATATTTTGGGTGCCTTTTGGTCGACGGGGAATTGTTTTTGTCAAGATGCAGAATTGTTTGATCCACAGCTAACCCTTGATATTTGTAGGACATGGATTCATTTGTCAAATTATGCCAAAATCACTGATACTGCACCACATTTGAGTGCGTGGTCATCAGTATGCTAATGTTCAACTATGCAGTTAAAACAATCCAATTATTGAATGATGGGCACTGTACATCAGCTCTCGTATTGAATATGTGTGCAATTAATGAGTGCAGAGCAACCAGAACACTGACACAGAGTAAATAAACACTTTGGTAAACTAAGGGCCTGTTTACACGTATATGGATATTTTTGAAAATGGATATTTTCCTCCATGTTTTGGCCTCTCGTCCACACACATTTAAATGC
>JAOVVB010233523.1:0-10141 GCA_028570985.1 Heterobranchus longifilis
ACTTCATAAAGATGTTTTGCAATTTCAAAGTCAAAACCATGGTGGAACTAATTGCTTCACACTAGTATTTCTTTGAAATGTACAAATATCACGATTAAACACAGTTCTTAATGCCAATAATTTGACAATTATCTTATCTATTTTTTTTTACAAAACTGCATATATATATATATATTGATGTATTTTGCCCATCTCTGCAAACACCCATGTTCACATACTGAGAAGTAATCGGGATGTTCCATACCAGTAGAGAACCCAGCTGGGGTTGCTTATAGAGTTGGCAGAATCAACCGCATAACCAGCTCTTTCCATACTTGCTAATGAGCCTGTTTGGAGAAAGTATTTATGAAAAAAAAACAAAAAAACAAACTCTGCTTCAGAATTATGTCCTTGATTTATTGTTAAAGCTGTAAATCCTCTTCATAGATTTCCAGCTTCTTCTCTGGCTTGTAATTAAGTAATGGCTCAATTAATCCTATCAGACCTGCATTGCCAGAGAGCAGGGACATTCATTAGGAGGCAACAGGAGGAGATTAATCCAGACCAAACATACAATAGCAATGGTACACAATTGTGCACATCATGTTGCAAATAATGGCACCAGTTTAGAAGTGTAAATCAATGAATGAACAACCTGTCTGGGTCACTGAAAGGGGATCCAAACAGCAAAAATGAAAAGATATTTGTATTTAGAGAACAAAAATGTTGATACGGAATAATTTAAAGGTTGATAGAAGAAATGGGTTTAAGATTTAAAAAAAAAAAAGCACTGTGCTGTTTTCTTTCTACTTCCTCTATACAGGATGAGCAGCAGTGAATATGACTGCTATCAGTCGCAAAGCTAACACTGGCCTTTCACTCAAGTTTCAGTATGTTGTGTCACAGCCAGTACATTTTTAGCACTAACATGTCACAGGAAATGGGACTAATGTACAAGTAGCAAATTGTCCTGCTGTTTTAGGGGCAAAGCAATCTGTTCAGGCTGAGATGTTTTTAGTATAAGGAATGTGACCCATGAATCTCCCTCTTCCTTCTTTGGTAACAGTGCTGCTCTGCTACATCAAAAGAGACCTAAATCGCTAAATCAGTTTTGACCACATGACCTGGAGAAATATTTGTGTATTTAGCCAAAGGGGAATGAACTTATAGTGAACGGAAGAAAAATGTCATGACTATTTATTTATTTAATAATAAAATCCACAACATCTGATCAAATATCACTTTAATTCCTTTGGTCACATCTACATTTCTTGGCTTTTGGTTTGTTTAATTACAACATAATGACACTCCTGAATGAGGATTATGAAAGACAGCGTATGTACTGTACTTGACTTTGAGAAAGAAACCATTACACCTCAAACAATCCCTCAAACCATATGGCGTTGTGAATCAAGAAGGCGTTAAGTCCCATCTGCTAACTATCACTGACTGGTTGTTGGTACTGCCAGACTGTTGTAGCCAAAGCTTAAGGTGCTGGCACAAAGCTCTGCCTGCCATGCACTCAGTTTGGTGTTAGAAGGGTGTAATCTCCCTCTGAATAGGCCACTTGTCTCACAGCTTTTAGCACATGGTCAAAGCCTTGCAGTGTCAACTCTTCACAAGACGTCCCTGCAAAACTGGGGGACAGTTATCTCATCACATAGCCCTTTGAAGAGGTTGTGAGAAACTACGGTGAACAAGATAATTATTATGTGCAGCCTATTCATGCCTCAGATTAGAAACAAACAAACCAACGCATTCTCTCCCCCAACTCGGCAAATACCGACACTTGGTGGCCAGCGGCCCTAAGTGTCCCTCGAGCATCAGTTTTGGACGTGTCAGGGACAATGTGTGACTTCTATTGAGCTGGGGCAACAACATCATGGCGCATTGCATTGTGGTCTGGATCGCCCAGGGGGCCGCCATGTCTGGTGTCAGGTCTGCAGCAGGCAGACAGCGCTGTATTTCTTGGATTTATTCATTGTCAACTACAGGCACACAGCGACAACAAACACAAACCAACACAGAAAAACTGTAATAAAACATTAGTGAATCGGCTCTGTTCTAAAGGCTAACAGCGCTCGATTAGCACTCTGGCAACGTGTTTTACTGCACAGCTGAAACAATATTTCATACAGAGTCTGTATGGAGTCTGGCTCAGTGTGGGCTGCGAGCCCCTTAGTCACACAATGCATTGCATTTTTCACGTCATGATCCCTTGCTCTATAAGCAACAAAAGCACTTGATTAGATTTAGGAAAAGATTGCGGTTTGAGCTAAAATAACTACATAACTTACGTTTGGCGTTAGTTAAGAACGTTATGGAATGTATCATATTGTATTTCCTGCCAGCAATAGGGACTTTTTAGGGCTTCTCTTTGGGCTACACTGGTGTGTTTAATTGAATTGCAAAAAAAAAAAATAGCCTTAATGAGGTTTTCATTGTATCTGCCATATTTCCAGCCGCGCTCCGCACACACTGAATTGTCTCTCCTTGCATTTTACTGAGCTGCACTGCAGAGTTAACAGCACAGTAGTAGATCCATGCTGCTGATTCCAGTTCAGTATTGATGGCCTGTCACCCTGGGGACCACTTATGGTGAGAAGAGACCTGAGTCAGCACTTTGTGAGCACTAGCCAGTGATGAGAAGCACATACCATCAGCTAATGCTCAAATAAAAATAAAAATACAATGAATGTGTCGATATTACACAACAGTTGCAGCTGACAGTGTATGTTTTCACTGAAGTGAAGAAATTCTACAATTTTCTGTCTGTTTATTTCTGTCATGTGGGTTTCATTGATCACAATTGGGGACAAAAGCTCCCACAATTCCCTAAGATGCTGTTCACAGTAAAATGATACTGAATGCTCATTCTCCTGAGTCTAACACAGCTGTTATCTTATGTGCAGCGTGTCATCTATGTATTGTGTGTGCTCATGTCAACGATCCAGTGGCCTACCATTTTCAAAGGGGTTCCTTGACCTCTTAACTAAAGATAGCTGAATGAAAATAAGTTCTGTGGGTCCCCACGAGTCTCCCCTTCACAGACATCAGTGATGTGATTGGAAGCCATATTATGCTGCGTTCACGTGGTAACGGAATGATCGGAAAAATGAAATTCCAACTGGGAAAATTCACATGAACACCCACTCGGTAAGTTGAGGAAGATTTTGCTACACAAGTATGACGCGGTAAAACTGGTATAGAAAACCTCTTATAATACATCCATGGTTACTGGTATGGGACTTTTTATTTGTATATAATTTTTTTGCTCACATGTAATGTATAATATGGTTGTAACTAGGGCTGCACAATATATCGTTTCTTTATCGTCATTGCAATAAACACATTGCAAAAGACTGCGACATATCACGAAAGACACTCAGGGATTTTTTTAGTTAGTTGAAAGATTGTATTGGTAGAAAACTGCTCTTTAAAATTTAACTATCATTCTTTTTTCAAAATAAAACATCTCCAGTGTGGAATCGTAATGAAGAGCATGTCTGGCACATTTAGACCTACATAAATAGACACTGAAGAGTTGTGCCCTTTGACGTTAATATTGTAGAATACAGGACAAAAGTGGGCATGTGCGACATGTTTTTTAGGCTTGCATTCACAATGCAATGTTTGGCACTGAAAGTCTTGGGGTTTTTTTTAACCATTTTTTTATCAATTCTCAAGTAGTAAAAAATCTGTGTCAATTTATGACTCATGACATGAGAATGTCATATACTTCCACCATAATGTTCTAAGCCCTTATACACTTTCACAATTTATTTTTATCAACTGATTTAATTAATTGATTAATACATTTTTATTTCAGATTTATGACTAGAACAACTTGACACATCGTGCTGAGATGTATGTCAAATTAATCTTCAGCTTCCCAGCTTTCAGACTGTGTCCACCACGTGTCATCTACTGTTGACCTGCGATGTCCCCCTGAACATCCCCCGTCCCCTACACCCACCCCTCTACAAAAGGGGGGTGTAATCTAAGAGTATAGGACGAAACCCGATAAGGGACATAAAGAGTAATACATCCATGTTCTGTTCTGTATTCTCTCTGGCATGTGACTGAAATTAAAATGCACATACATTGCTGTTAACCATTTTGCCCCCCCCTTCCTCTGAGGTGTGTTCTTGAACAAGCTGTGTGTCAGTGGCTGACACCAGTAGCAGAGCTGGGTGTCTGACCTCCAAACATCATTGGTCAGCAATCTGGGGAGGGGGAGATATACTGCAGTGTCTTTTTTTCTGCAGAGGGCAGAGAGAACATGCTACAACATTGCTGCCTGCACCGCTCCTTGTATGTACATTACCCTTTTCCCTCTTCTACATCTAAAATCTCTTCATCTTTTCACCAGCCTCATGTGGAGATGAAACCGTGCAAAGCCAAGCTAACAAAGACTTCAATTACCACTGCTCCCCTGCTAGTTTGTCTCTTGCACTTGAGCTGCACATATACAGTAGATGCCTATTACGTCAGACAATTATCATGCGCTGCTGTGAGACTGCAATTAACTCTATTAGTCACTCCATGATGTTTATACACAGATATACTCACAGGCACACACTATGAGAGTGTGCAGTGTGCAGTCTTTGTGGTGTATATCAGTGCGTAGTGAGGATTTGAAGAAGTTGATAATGACATCACTGTGTGAGGTACAGGATTACACAACACAGGTTAACATCCACCATGTATAACAGTGAAGAGCCAAGAGGGCAAACTCACCTTTGGTTTCGAGGCATTCCAACGCTCCAGAGATTCAGTCTGCAAATGAGGGAGAGGAGATTTACCCGAGCCAGTATAAGATGAAGAATGTGGCACACGCACTCCCATTGATGGAGCCACAGCTGCCTCCCCCCCCCCCCCCCCCCCCCCCTCACCCCCAGTTATCCCTCTTGCATGAGTGGATTCAATCACACGTATGCAGACACGCACTAGCCACTCTCGAGCTAAGTGAAACATGTACAGCAATGCCTGTCACTCAGTCCACAGTTCAGAAGGGGTGTTTCTCCTCGCGTTTAATCCCTCATTCTAGTGCCAAGTTGTTTCTCCTGAGAGAATCTGATGTGAATCTAATTCGTGCCAGCTTTCATTCCTGTGTTTGCCTCCTTCCCCTCCTGAGCTGTTGACTGTGCACTTGGTGATTTAGCCAGTATTAAAGCAGAACAGAGCTGCAACAATTCCCTGCTGCATCATTTGCTCTGGTTCTCATCACGGCCCTTTCTAGCTCCATGCGCCTTTTTGATCTATGTTTATTTTATAGCTGCGTCAGAAAAACCCTGAATCGTATATACCTTATTTATTTATCTATCTATCACATTACTAACTTGACCACCACCACAGTGCTGACCACTTTTTACAGGTCTTCAGCAATCCAGCCATTGGCACAAAGCCCTGTAAGCTGCCTTGGCTTAGCACCGGGCTAAACCAATCAGGTGGCCTGAGGTCTATCCCAGGAAGGACCTGCTCTATTAATCTGAGGAAAGGATAAAGAGGAAAAGAGAGGGGATAGAAAGGTGTACGTATCCAACCCAATTGCCAGAATAAATGTTGACATTGTACGTTTCTGCACAGATATGTTACATTTGTACGTTACATGCGTTTCATACGTAGCGGATATCAACATCTCATGGGAAAGCGTATAAATACTACACCACTGTGCATTCAGGACCCCTTGACATCACTTTTATGCGCCAAATTATGACGCATACGGTCGCAGTTTCGTGAATTCAAACGAAATGTAATTTTAGGCAACAAAACAGGTACGTTTAGGGGAAAAAATGTGGTTTGGGTTAAAATAAAGACATTTGTAAACAGTCTTTCTCAGCTTTAATACTAAGTTGCAGGACTTTTGCTCCAGTCCATGATTATTATGGCCACTTAGAGGGCACCGCATAGCAATAAATGTAAATATGGGTCGTAATTACTGCTTGTACAAACAATGGTGTCGTTTTTCAGTCAAGGACTGTTTCATTATATGACACCAAAGTACAATCCAGAAAACAATCACATTTTTTTATATCCAGTGTCGTGTGTGTGTGTATGATTGTGATCATGAAACAAGACTAACGTGTTCAGACCAGATGTGAATAAAATAATCTACTCACTTAATTTGCGTGAGTTTGGATGCTGAAATCTATTGTTTTGACTTGCTTCATTTGACGATTACTTGCGTCGCTCACCGCCAAAGTTCAGATTTTTCAACTGACGCGAATGAGCAAATTTGCATCATCGCTTAATCATTCGCGTCGCCCGACCGGAACTCGCGTCTAATCGCACCTTTACATTGACTTTATATGTAATTCATTGGCGCGAATTAATTTATTTGTGTCCGCGGCGAGCACAGCCATGCTAGCAGTGCTGTGAGGCTGCATAAGAACAGCGGTGTTTTGAGCTAAATGCTTACATGCTCACAATGACAATGCTAACATGCTGATGTTTCGTAGGTACTGTCTACATGTCATCTTAGTTTAAAGTCTTAGCAAGCCAATATCTGCTAATGAGCAGTAAACACAAAGTACAGGATGAGGATGATGGGAATGTCATTAGTTTTGCAGATATTTGGTCAAAATATTAAAATGTAATTTTTGACCTGATGATGGAGCTTGATGACAGTTCAAGGGATCAAAGTGATTCACATTCATCAGAATGTTTGTGCCATTTTTTTTTAGAAATAGGGATAATCTGGAGATCACCACCTCTTGGGGCCTTGAATATCTGCAGCAAAGTCCATACAAATGTATCCAATAGTTGTGAATGATATTAGCTTTGAAACCACAAATGCCACACTCGGAGGCCCTAGAGGAAAACTCTGGATCACCAAAGTCGTAAGGATTCATCCTCTCGAGACCATGAAAGTCTGTACACAATGTCATGGTAATCCATCCAATATTTGTTAAGATATTTCAGTCTGGACCAAAGTGGTGGATTGACGAAGCAACATTGCCATCCCTCGAGTCATTCCACTATATAGTCCCCCCAGGATTCCGCGATTCCGCGATCGCGGAATAGTAGACAAGCTGCTGAAAATGATCACGTGTGAATTAGCTCGACTTTTATTTACAACCGAAATGAGCCGTCGTCCAGGGTGTGTGTGTGCACAGTTATGCAGGAGAGATTCCGCTGCGGTACAGAGAGGCCGCTCTTGTACCAGATATTATTGCAGAAAATTCCATTTTCAGATCGTGGATTTTCCGAAGTCTGCCACAGATTTTAGGTTTTTTTTCTTCGGAATCCTGGGGGGGACTAACTATAGCTCGGCTAAAAGAGGTTTTCACAAATGCAAAGACAGAATGGTCCTGTGTACAGTATCTGATACAGCCTGAACAATGAATAACAAAAACAAAAACAAAAAAAACATGAGAAATAAAGACAGACTTTTAATCAAAGCTCATCCTGGATTTCAGTGAAATAAATAATTAATTTCAGCAGCACTTTGACACAGCGTGGCTTTGAACCGTGCCAGTTAGTTTGGATTAATGGTATACTTGGAAATGATGGGACATGTGCTCTGCTGTGTGACAGCTAATGTCAAGCTAATTACCACACTGTGGTTCAAAGTGGCTGTTGGTATATAATTAAAGATGTTAAATGACGACGAGGATATTGCAGTGAAAGATATGCTCAGTGCGTGAACTGTCAACATGGTATTAAAGCAATTATGAAAATGCAGAAGTATTTCCATTTTAAGAGAAATGTATTTAAACTGAAAAGACTGACTTTAAAAGATGAAATGGCACATCACTTACCCAATTACAAGATGTTAATTGCGTTTGCTTTCAGTGCAGAGTTTGTTGATCAACTGTGGTTCCAATTTATGACTCATTTAGCACCAGCAGCAGGTCATTGGTGCTTTTACATTACTGCTGACCTTTCAAAATGGGTTTGGCCATGTGGTTATCTTCAGATTTATTGGGTTGGATTGTCTCAGTAATGCACTTACTTGCAGCCTAGAACTGTTGTGATATATACCATACTGTTCATTAAATTAGCTTCACTCCATTTACTTGCAATGCATATCTTAGGGGGAATGCATTTAATTTAAGATCCATACTATTTAATAACTAATTCATTATTTTAAACAACAACAAAAAAGAAATAATGTGTTACGAATCCCAGATCAATTTAGCAAACGAGCTCTAAATAAATGCCAACAGAATGATTAACAAGATTTACAATTGTTGATCCTGGGTGATGTTTTCCATCATAGTTTTGCAGGTAGCAGCTTACAGCTACCTGGTATGAGTCAGAGACCACCAGGACACCCATCATGAATTAAGTATCATTCATGTTACATGTATGTAACATTGTAATATTGTACAGTTATCATGACAATCTGAATTCTGGCAGTATACCAAAAGGGCATCATGTCACCAGAGGAGAGGGGTGACATGCAGCAGAGAGGAGTCTGCCCCCTTGTTTCCCGTCATGTCTCTATACCCTCTTCCATCACATAAAGGCATATTTTCTTGTCTTAATAGACCCCAAAACATTGAATGCTTATTTTGACCTCTGAGATCCTCGGGCAGTCTGCACCAGGGGCCTGGCTGAAAACTAAAGGGGACGGAGGGTTTGCTGTCAGGGCCCCGAGGCTCTAGAAAGATCTGCCTGAGGAAATCAGGTCGGCTGAGCCAGTGATCCCTTCTTAAAACATACTTTTATCTGAGAGCCTTTCCTCATTTTATTTGAGTTTTAATTTCCATTTTCTTTATTTTTATTTTTATTTTATTTCTTTATTTATTTTTGCTGCCTTTGTGAAGCACTTTGTAACTTGTTTTTTGAAAAGTGCTCTATAAATAATAATAATAATAATAATAATAATAATAATAATAATTATTATTATTATTATTATTATTATTATAAGTAGTAGTGTACATACAAAAGTTAATCAGTTGTATAAAGCCTCTTATATATGAAACATGCTGTAGAAGACATGGGTACCAACTGTGGACTAAAGTGACCGTTGCTGGGATGTTGAGTGACTCAACAACAGTATTTCACTGCCCTCTAGTGGTTCTTTCAAAGTAACCAGTTGTTTTGGGTCCAGCATATCTCTTGTCGAGTAAGTTTCATTTCTCTGGTGTTCTGAATGAGGGCATTAAAAGTTATGTGACGTAATAAAACTACAAAGAATTATGTTGTCATATGACTAGAATGAGTTTTGTTCTCAACTTAGAGGTTGAAACACAGGAGTAAGTGAATGGCTTCAGAACTTTTCAAGGGCCTTTGAGGGTGTTTTGGTACGGGGCAGCTCCCAGGTTTGTGTGTTGGTCACACTTTTTTGGGTGGTTCAACGCTCATACTCACCTTCCTACATGACTATAATACGTGCATGCATGATGTGAATGTCATCTAATAGTTTGACTTTGGACTGCACAAATAAAAGTCATACCATTATTGCACCTGCTGATCCTGTGAATTCTAACAACCTTGTACAAATAATATAGTGTAATTGCAGATACAGAGCCAAATATGGGCTTATGTTGTACAATTTATAGGCTGACACATGAATTTGAATTAAGTCCAAAGTTTTATGTGACAATCTTTAAAATATATTGTTTGATTGAGTGGACTGGAGTAGGCCTGCCATTTCTGAGCAAGACTGGGCCAACCTGTCTTCCAGAAAGGATGAATCATAGACTGTAGACACGTTTAGTTGCTGAGTCATGCTATGTTTCCAGAAGAGCCAGCTCCTGAAAAGTAAAAGAAAAAAACACTCTAAAAATCCAAGTAAGGCAGCCTAGACATACACTGGCTATTAACGGGGATGCAAGCTTATTTGTGTTCTTTTAAACCAGCTTTGCGCCTCCACATTAATCGTTTTGCAGTATTTATCAGTGTTGCATCAACACGAATTCCATCCAGCAGATTGTTCTATTGAAATCGCAACAAATGTGACCGTTTACACATTAATTCATGTCTTACTTTGCCATATAGTTATTAAAACTGACGAGATTAGCATTTTATCGATTGAAAACAATCAACAGAACAACAAAACAAGCATAAACTTGCCCTTATTTCACACACACACACGCACACGCACGCACGCACGTCCACCCAAGGCTTTTATGTTGGAGGCTGGGACACCCTCTCGAGCTCCGGGGTATGACACATGCGCAGTGTAACAGGAACTGCGATGTTGGACGGT
>JAOVVB010233524.1:0-23828 GCA_028570985.1 Heterobranchus longifilis
TGGTGAAATATTCTGACAAGAACATAGATTTATGTCACTTTGACGGTAAAATGTGAAGTTTGATCGCTCGTTTCACCGCAAATAGTGCCAGATGTGTTGTGGATGCAAGGGGCGTTCAGGTGTCAATAGAAAGGTGGGAATTTGTAGTTTCTGGCGATACCCTTAGACGGAAGAGAAAATGATTACAGAGCTTTTGATCTTTTGATATTTGTACGACTTAACTGTTACAATGCTTTGTAATAAGAGTTTGGACAACATACAGTTTTTTCGACCGCGAATTGTGTGCGTTCATTTAGATTCGAGATGCGTTCAGGTGTCTTTGAGATCGTGGGAATTTCTAGTTTTTGGCGCATGTCTATACAGACGGAACAGAAACTTATTACAGAAACTTTATGATCACAACTCACTCTTATATTTACGACGTATATAATTGTCTGACTATTGTTAAAATGCTTTATAATAATAAGACATTTTGGACAACATACAGTTGGTTCAAAGATACTGAATGCTGAAGATCCCATGTTTTCAAAAATCCATATCTTCACGATTATGAAAAAGTGATTTTTCCTAACCCTCGGTACCGGGGCCGCTCGTTAAGGATCGGTATCGGAAATGAAAAAGTCGGATCGGTACGGCCCTAATATTGTCGCCAACATCTTTACACTTACAACTGACCCTGTGTGTGTGTGTGTGTGTTCTCGTCTCAGTTATTCGTGTGTGTGTGTGTGATGAACAGCGTGGGTGCTACAAGGGTTGCTGACAGTGACAGAGAAGCGGGACACTGGGTAATGGAGTTTGTACTAGTCGAGAGTGCATCACGCTGACAGATGCTAGTCCCCTCGGACACCGTGGGGGAGGAAGTACTCATTCACTCTCATTGCCACCTCGTGGGAGGGCCTGGAGTACTGCTACACACACACACACACACACACACACACACACACACACACAGACAGTGATAGGTTACACCGTACACACATTCATGGGAGGGCAGAAAGAGGCTAGATGAACACACATACTGCACTCTACACATTACAAACACATACATGCACACATTTGTTCTGGTCACGTGTGAGGACATTGCACCCCAGAAGCCTTAAACTTAACGATTCAATTCACCCAAATTACAGAAAAATATATTTCCTTTAACACAGTCCCATTGTGAGGACTCACCTCTGGGAACAAAAAGCCAGTCCTCACAAAGTTAACAATTACATTTGAGTTTAGTTGAATACAAACAGCACATCTACGGAGGCCAGAGAGCAAAAAAAAAAAAAAAGGAGACACTTACAGAAATGGGTCACATCACACGCACTCGTTGTCACACACACACTGCGCACAGATGAGCTACACACACACACACACACTCCTCATACGAAGACTCATTATCACAAACAGGAGCTCTGACAGGTGTACTCTACAAGGGCTCTTTCTCTCTCAGCCAGTATATGTCATCTTTTTCTCTCTCTCACACACTCATACTATTGTGACACATTCACACACACACACACACACACACAGAAGTGTACGCAGTATTATGGCACCAAAAAGCCTGCAGACAGGCACATTAGAGGGACAGGAGTTCACAAAAGTTGCCCTCAGCAGACCCATCGAAAACACCACATTCTTTATTGTATTACCTTCATATTTTACAGCTCTGGTTTTGTCCAAATTTCTTTCTCTTATCCCTCTTTTTTTACTCTATACTGTTCAATGTAATCTCATGGGGAAGTGTATGAAAAGCATGCCACTTTTCGGTGTGTTTTGCTTATTATGTAATGCATTTCAAGCCTTTGCGTGTCATTTTTACGCCTCGTTCTCATTCATAACTTGTTACTTACAAACAGACACGGGACGATATGAAAATTTCATCCTGGCTGAAATAATTGCGATTCATGATATTATCCCGACATTCAACAAAATACTTAAAACTCTTAAAATGAACACACAGGAATCACTTTACCTTACATTTTGTTTGCTGGGACTTTTTTAGGCCTTGAAACATTACAACTTTTTTCCTCATAACATCTAGTTTTTTTCACCAAACATTACAACTTTTTTCTCATAAAATTGTGACTTTTTTTCTCAAAACATTACGACTTTTTTTTTAAGAAACTAATATTTTAATTGCATCACAGACAGGACACTGTAGTAAACTGCAGTCAATTTGTGAGGACATTCACAATTATATAGATAATGGAAATTCACCACGATCAACTTATTGTGAATGTTTTTAGCGCAATGCACGATAAAATTGATTATTGTCCCATCCATACATGCAAATGCTTGTCACTTTTTTACACGCCAAACTATGATGCTTCACTACGGTCGCACTTCCGTGACTTTAAACATTTAGGTAACAAAACTAGGTGGTAAGTTTGGGTTAAAATAAGGACGTGAGTCATGTAATCAGTGTGCAAGTTACATAATCTCAACATAAATAACCAAAATCAAATGACCAAAATCGACAGTTAAGTTGATACCACGCAAAATGACAAATTGGCGTGTTATTCATACGCCACTTTGAGAGACCAGGCTGATTGGTTGTGTAATTTTCGGAGCTGCAGTTATTTGTGCAATCACCAACTCCTCAATTTGCATTACATAAGATATTACTTAAAAGGACTAAAGAAACTCAGAGATGAGTTGTTATTCCTAGGGAGGGAGTATTAAATGTGGTCATTTCTGGGGCACTTTCCCTTTTTTTTCTTTTTCATTTCAATCTCCCCAATTTTCTTGAAGAGCTGTATCACAAAATTAATCTTACATAACCGGCTCTTATCTGGACTCGGGGCTTAAAGCTCTTATCCAATTACAAACTTATCCAGCGCACTCTGACGGACTACCTCGGCTTGAGGACACTACTACGAGCACAAGAGGAGGACGCTCGCTCTCCCTGTCTGTATCATAGCGCTTTCTCACTTTCTTTTAATATACAGATGTTATCGATGCTTTAAACTCACGGAGAGAGAGGAGAGGGTGCTGCAGACATCTGAGTAAACACAGCAGCGTACATTCATCCATCCCTCTGTCTGCACTTCATTCAGGAAAAAGATATTATCTATTGTTTATTGCACAGAAGAAGGGGGGAGTGTAGTAGTCTCAGTAATCAGACTAATCACAACAGGAGGACACCCTTTCTCTTCTTCCATGGTTTTTAGAGTAGAAAGAAGCAGATCTGCTTTATGTAGAAAATCAGCACTCAAGATATCAAAGAATATTCTAAATTCGAATATATATTCGAATTGTAAAAACAAACAGATATTCGATTATGAAAATCAATTTTTGACTGTGAAAATTCATATTTTATTGTGAAAAAAGCAGCATCACAGCAGCGTGTTAAGTTACTGCTAATGCAAACCAGGCATTTCCTGCTGCTGCACCTTCACATTAAAAGCATTTCACTGGCGAAACACGAGCTGACCTTTTATTATGAAGGAGTCACAGGAAATGCAATGTGTTTGTCAGGGAGCTTGACATGGACGACGGTCAGCTAGCTATAGCCTGCGTCTACAAAACAAAACAACGGACATTTTCTGCATTTTTTGAAAGCGGAGCAGTTTGTAATACTGCAGGGAGTAAAGGAACAAGAAGGAGCAGAAACAGAGAGCTGTTAGATGAAAAGCTGCAGGAGATGCACTGCACGCCTCAAACTTCTCAGCAAGGTAATGTTGCTAACTCATGTAACATTTACTTTCACTTTCAGAGTAAAAGTCGACTACGAATTTCTTTAGTTGAGGACAGCCATAAAACAAAAATTGGCACTATAAATCGGCCATCGCCCACCCTGCTCTCTAAGTATCGGTATGTGCATCGGCCACTGAAAAACCCATCGGTCGACCACTAGTTCAGATACGAGGCAGAAGTGCTCCCCCAATTATTTTCCATGGGGGGGCATATCAGAAATTGATCAGCCTGCTGTGTGCCGGATACAGATGTTACTCACTGTGAGGAATGAAGTCTCTGATGAGCGTGAGCGAGGGGATCAGAGTCAGGTGGAGTCTCGGATGTTGCGATGTGCAGTCGTCTACAGCTGAAAGGTGGATCATCTGTAAGAGAGGGTCCAAAATTTGAAGTTTTACAGTATGAAATGCATACTGGATACAGGTTGCAATGATAGTAGCAGCAACAGTAGAAGAAGACATCTGGTGAATACATTTACAGTTTAATATAAAAGATACTGTTTGATGTCATTATCAATAAACACAGCACTGACACATTTCAGAATAAAGGCCCAATAACAGTTCAATGGGAAGCAAAATGATATTAAGTGATTATTTTTTAATTGCAGTTTTTCTATAAATGCTCATGATGGCCTTGGGGGCCACATAAAACCTTTCAGCGGGCCACAATTTGTTCAGGTCTGCCCTAAGGGGACATGGGTGAAAAAAAAAAGATAAATACTTTTGAGTTCTCCCGAGGAACTTTTGCATTCTCTCACAAAACTTTTTGAGGTTGGTTGGAAAAAAACAGTCAGTGTACTTCCGGGTCAGTTCTGCACCATGGAAACAACCACAACAATGTGCCGCACACACCCGTATTCTGAGATTGTGCTCAAATATAAAAGACATTAAATCAGTGCAGTGAGAGAACATAGCGCACGCCGCCGCTAACAGAATAACTAATTAACTACAGTAGTGCATCTAAAAATGTGGAGATCTCAACCAAGAATTCAGTCACACAAACCCGCATCAAACACTCACACAGTCGGGAGATGAACATGTTACTATCAAACGTTTAGAACGGCAGAGCGGAGTTATTAGAAGAACAGCTGAAAGACAGGACCACCGGGACTGCAGAACTCGAGCTTGTCATTGCCGGCCCACCCTCCTCAGTACCTACCACACCTCCTCACCCCATCACATGAATCACAGCCACCACCCTCCACTGCCTCGGCAACAAAAGATGCTTTGAGGTCATGCTCCTCTTCTTTGTGCCCACCACGGCGCGAGAACAGAGAGAGACCAGGACCACTCCAGACAAGGGCGACTTAAGAGCAGCTTATAATGAAAGGGCGTCCATCATAAAAGAAAACGCATGCCGTTATTGGAGAACCATTATGGTGATGTTCAAATAAATTAGCTTTTGAAGGGTGTAATATTGTATTCAAGGTCTCAAAATTACTCATTGAGGAACGTCAAAATCAAATCATTTGACTTTCCTCATCCAACGGTCTTCATTGATGATAATATGTCTGAGCTTTAAGCTGCACCCCCCTTTATATTCATCGCCCCAAGAATCCTCTGTGGGGGTTTAAAACTTCAAACACCACCTCATGAAAAAGTCAGGAGGTGTCAGACATGCGTTCCCCCTCCTCGCCCCCAAACCCCGCTGGCTTGCCAACACCAAAGGCCAGAATTGATTTTATGTGAAGCAGGACCAGCTCCACCCCCGTCAGGGATCACCTGCCTCACCCCCGCCTCTGGCCCTGATGCACCACCAACTAAATTAGGGAAAGACGGCAAAAATATCGACGAGGTATCTGTGCTTTTCAGAGTATATTTCGCCAATTATGTATAACGTACAGCAACTGCAGAGCACGTTTTGTACGATGTGATTTCCCTTTCAGAACATCTGAAGGAAGTTACATTTTCACGGATGCATTTTTTTTTTTTTTTTTTTTGCTCTAATTCCACATGGATGATCCTTGTGTATGAGCTAATAAAGTGAGGTTTATGGAAGATTCAGGACAGATTATCTGAGGTAAGAGAACTGTCCTGCGACTCGGCAGGCTTTAAAGTTAGTCCAGCTGTACACGAAAAAAAAAGCAGTATGAAAGGTCATACAAGAGCCAACAGAGATAAAAGTCTGAGGTGGCTTTCTTGTATGGTGATCCATTTACGATCCCCTTTAAATTAAACATTCCTTCCTGTTTGTCTGCGTGTGCTCATCCTGCCAGGCAGGAGTAACACTTTTCTCATTTTCATCGCTGATCTTTATGTTTTTGATTTTAGGAAATGGCCCTGGTTTATCTGAACTTCAGCATCCAAGTTTAGTTTCTCATCTTTCTCTTTCCTGCCACCTCAATATCATTTTAAGAGTATGCTATCTTCAGGATTTTTTCACCGCTTTACCTTGCAGTCCTGTTGAAGTTTACACAGGGGGAACTGAAGTTGTTCTAAAGCCACCAGACTCCATTGACAAAAACAGTAATTTTACCTCGCAGAACATGGGAGTTGCTGGTCTATCGGTTAGTCAGTTTGTGTTATTGTGTGACTTTGTTAGTTTTGTTAGTTCCTAATCATTTCAAAACACCAAACAAACTAACCGATCGAGGCAGCGGTAGACCAGCAACTCCTGCGTTCTGCGAGGTAAAATTACCGTTTTTGTCAATGGAGTCTGGTGGCTTTGACGAGAGAGCATTCTGTATATAACAGCTTCAGTTGCCCCAGAGTAAACTTCAGCAGGGCTGACCGACGGCAAAGTTAAGTGGTGAAAATATTCTAAACTGATATTGATTTTTTTTTTTTTTATGTTTAAGAACCTCATACAACCCCAGTTAAAAAAAAAACTGAACTATCCCTTTAAATTTAAAACGTTTTCCAGTTATAAGTGATGTCAGCACCAGTAATCCTCATCTCTATGTGAGTGACTCATACAGTCATTTACTAAAAAGGATACCACCCAACCCATAACACATTATAAAATCAAAGCAGAAAATAAAATCCTAATGACAACCTAATATTTAATGATGTGTTTAAGTGCTGGGACCACAGTTTATGCACTATGCACTATAATAAAGCACCCATAAAAACACAGTTTAATGCAGATCATTCCAAACATTAAGTGTGTCAATGCATGTTAATGGATTTGACAGACTTTTATTTTTCCTACACCTGTAGATATGTGTCATTTATGTCACTCAGAAACAGTGCGATATTTGTCTGCAGTAAAATACTTAATATAATTGCCCATGAAGGAGAGGGGCAACATATGAAAAGACAAAAACAGGCAGCCGTGAATGTGTTTTGGAACAGAGATTTTAGGAGCCTGGCGTCTATGTGTGAGACATGACTTCCTTGGTTTTAACAGTGGGCACTTCAACCACTGGCTTGATGTCAACCTCCCGTTCTAATGGACAGCCACAAAGCTGACAGGCTGTAAATCAGAGCGACTATAGAAAGCCATTAGTCCAGGGATACACAATAAAAAGCGGTAATGGTCTCATAAAGCCTGCAACACCACAGCAGACATTCTGATTCTGTCTATTAAGGGCTGCACAGAGCCTCGGATGAGTGAAAATAAGGAAGACATTTTTCTTTTGTGCATTGTTGCCTGGGGTCTCGTGCTCGTGATCAATGTACAGTAAGATGCACTGCACTGAGAGCTATTTATTTTACACTGTACTCCAACTGAGTGAATATTAGAGGAGAACATTGTGATTAAGAAGTGCTTCTGTTGAGCTACATGTTACAGACGCCTCATTGATTTACTGTGAGCTGGTTATAAATGCCAGATGTGCTCAGAGCGCTGCTGTAGTATCAAGAACAACAGTTTACATTAGTTGTTATGGTGAGTGCAATCCGGTCCTCAAATCATATTAAAAGGGACAGATAGACAGATAGATTTCTGCCTCCACCGCAGCACAATGGAGGTGAATAGAATTTAATTTCTAGTGTTCACAGCATTAAACAAAGAGTCGACAGCCATGCTAGCAGCTCTGTAAGAAGCTACAGTAAATGCTAAGCATTGGCATGCTAACACGCTCACAATGACAATGCTAACATGCTGATGCTAAGGCATCATGTTCACCTAGTTTAACATGTTAGCATTTGCTAATTAGCGCTAAACACAAAGTACAGCTGAGACTGATGGCCATCAGTTTTGCAGGTGTAAACCACAGACTATAAAATATGGACGTAGTCTCCGTGGCATCACCCATAGGTTTCTGAAAAGCCAAAATGAAGCTCACTGTGGGTGGCTCCGGCCATCGCCATCTTGGCAGTGCCTGACGCCACCTAACTCCCGACTAATCCAAAAATGGGGGAGGTGGAGCGTGGGTGGAGCTGAGGCGGGGCGAATGAAGCCTATAGTCTATGCTCGCCACCTGCAACAGCACCCACCTGTCACTCAAAGTGGCCATGCTCGTAATTATGCATAGCAAGTCGCAATATAATTTAAATGGGTGATTTAAATAAAAATTAATCGCCCGTACATTTTATTTCTGCTGAAAAATCGGCCATTTTAACATGAGGGTCTATGGGGATTGACTCACTTTTTGGAGCCAGCCTCAAGTAGCCATTCAAGAGGCCAAAGTGCTGGATACATACTTTTTTTTTTTAACCTGAAGACGGCACTAGATGAAAAGTTGAGGGATCAAAGATTTTGCAATGACCATGAATGTCTGTCCCAAATTTCAGAGGAGTTGTTGTGATATTTCTGTCTGGACCAAAGTGGTGGACAGACCGACTGACAGACAAACAAACACTGTCATATCTCAAGCCATGCCGCTAGCGTGGCTAAGTAAAACTTTTTTTTCCCTTGTTGAACAAATCAACCCTTTAATTATGTTTAATTTTACCAAATGCTATGAACGAGAATCAGATTTCCAGTGAAATTCGACAAGTAAATAATATGTTGAGAAACACTGCAGCAAATTTGGGGCTACAGATTTTTAAATACGAAAGCTGGAAGCTCATGATAGTTCTCTATATTCAACACAATAAATGTAATTTACTAGAAAGAATCTTCTTTGAAACCATGCCAACTTGTTTTAGCTATTCAAAATCCAGATGTCAAATGTCTAAATAATTTCAGCTAAAAATGTCACCAAATTTCTCTTCTCAAAAGATAACTTCTGCTGAGTGACATTTCAACGGGCTGTTCCTAACTTACAGCGAGATTGAACTCGCCTGAAGACAATGACAAGCTCCTCTCTGTCTGATGTCACTTCCCATTTCGAGGCCGACTGCTATCTGCTACTGGCTTCTGCCAATAATAGCTCATCAAAACAACACAACCCTTCTTGGCACCAAAATAAAGGCAGCGGTCCACGTCTATGCCACTCAGTTGTCAATTAAGACTCCTCTTCACACTGACACTTGTGACTTAAAAGAAACAGTCGAGAATGTGATGAATTTGAGACGACACATGAGAAGGCAGTACGCTGCGTTGCGGTACCATAATGCGCTTGAGATATGGATAACAACTGACACCACTGGCAGGTCTTATGAAGTTTGATTTCATTTGTCAGGCCTCTTCTACTTTGTCTTTTAGCTCGCGCGCTCCTTCGCTCTTCAATCATCGTGGTAATAGCTCATTCTGATAGCCTGAGGACATTCACACTTGCTTCCATTTAAAATGCAAAGCCACAAATATAGTAGGTGCTGCTGTGGGCTGCACATCAAGATGGCATCATGTGGTGTATCGACTGCCATATTGTGAGTGTATACGTATAATTGCATGTGGTGTATGTATAAAAAGAAGCAAAACGAGCCCGGTTCTGGATGTCCTGAATCTCTGAAATTCACACTATTTCACAGCATGGAAATGCATACAGATGAACACGTATCACATAAACCACAAACGACAGAGAAATAACCATCAACCTCGGTATTTGATCACTAAGTAGACAAATGGAGCAGTAAGTGTCCAAGCCTGTCTCGGCGAATACCTTGCATGCTTGTCTCCAGCCGACCACATGACGCTAATTCCTGACTGAAGCGCTCCTCCTGCGTATCCCTAATCCTGCCTGTGAAATGTGACAAGATCATTCTTTAGGCCTACTTTAGTCTGAATAATCTGCCCATCACAGACATTCATCCCGACCTGCACAGTGCTTCCAGTGTCATAACACGCTACCTGTACATTTTCACCCCGGCTTAGGCTCCATAAATTAAATCTAGACAAGTAAATGTGAGGGATCAGCATCTAGTGCTGCATGTGTGTCGATGTGGAGAATGTGGATTTTACACTGACTGCCTCATAAACAAACGCACTGTGTGTGCGGTGTCTTTTCAACTCATTTGAGGTTCAACACTTAAGAGGAATAAATGGTTGCAACAATTAGGCAATTAATCAAGGAAATTTATCAACAACAATTCTGATTTTCCGATTTTATCAAGTAAAAAATACCAAATATTCTGTTTTCAGCAACTGAAATGTGAGGATTTGGTCAGACAAAACAAGCAATTTTACGACATCAAATTTGGCCCTAGGAAATCATGATTTTTCACCATTTTCTGACAAAAATATTGATTGATTAATCACGTGAATTCCCCAGTCGGGAAGTAATTTTTTCAGTTATTCCGACACCACATGCACGTGCAGCACAAATTCCCTATCGTCATGTTACCGAAAGTGAAAAATAATTTGTGTATCCGCCCTGTGATTCAGATGCGCTCCAAAATGTAATGGTTTCTTCCTTGGCCCACGCTACTCCTTTCCACCAAGTTTAATGAAAATCGGGCCCGTAGGTTTTCCGTAATCCCACTGACAGACAGACAGACCGACAGACAAACAGACAGGCGGAGCCTCGGCGGAGGTAATAACAATCACCATATGAAGCCTTAATGATAATCAAAATGAGCTAAATCAAGCCACATGCCATTCTTCAATGTCATCAGAAGTCAACGTGATTGCACCCCCTTTCTTCCTAAAGCCAGTAGACGCAGTACAGTAGGTCTTACAGGAGCTTCTTGAAGTTTCCACAAAGTTGGGAACCAGTAATATGGCAGCTGTCAGGTTGAATTGAGCCATTGGTTCCAGTGCTAACAGGGAGGGTAGGTGAAGTTAACTCTTCTCTACAGCATGACTACAACCCGCCAGGATCCTCACCTACCTGATGGCAAGTGGACGACAGCATATAATCTCCATAGGCTTTACTTCCTACTCCTGACCAGCTTTAACTAATTGAACAGACAACGTGAAAAAGACCCTTCACCGCCGCGATCTTGGCTGCACCTCAACTTTTCTAACACTCCCCGTCATGCTGCGCTACCGTCGCCTGACTTCCGGCGAGATAGTGCAAGTTCTTCATGTCAGCTCCGAGTTGAGCTCTTGCAAATGAAGTCAACGCTACAGTATTTGACACAGATGGGGGGGGGGAGGAAAATATCTTGGGTGTAGTCAAGGGGAATGGGTATGACTTCTAAGTATCTGAAATGTCCTGTCTTACACATAATATCCGTAATACTTCCTGACACTTTCTCCTATAACCTCTTATTCTGTGCCAGCTTCTGTGGGGCCCTTTTTCCCTCTCAGGGCGCAGAAGAAAAGCAGTCTATTTTCTTGTCATATTTGGTTGAAAGGCGACTCTCAACTTGGAGTCTAATTTCCTGCACTTTAAAGACAGTCCACATGCAAGGTGCATTACCATGCTATCAAGGTGATGGGAGCAATTTCAAACTGTCAGTCAGTCATGGAAATATCAGAGAGACTTAATGTCTACTGCAACCTGTCAAAGGCTCCTGTGAAGTGGGGGAGAGCGTAATCTGAGTCTTATTCACTCAACACCATTTACTTGTCAGCGCAGCTCTGTGTTTTACTCTGGATGGTAGCTCATAATGAGATGGGCTATGGCAGTGATACTCTACTTACGGCCCCGGGGCCAAATGTGGCCCGCCGACCATTTTCAAATTCATAATGAAAATAAATTCATTCGCCGTCATTTTTTTGTACTTTGAATATAAATAAGGTGCCAGAGAGCAAAAAAAAAAAGTAAGGCTGTTCTTGATTAAAGACATTCTTAGTCGACTAATACGATTGTGTCGACTAATCGATTAGTTGATTTAATCAACATATCTGTAAAACTGAGTTTCTCCATGAAGAATCATGCAAAGGCACCACTTTTAAATCTTGTTTACCAGAGATGTGCGCATAAGTTTCTTGGAAATAAGTCATTCAGCATGAAAAAAGCATAAAAAAACGACTCATCGACTAAAGAAATCTATAGTCGACTAAGAACAACTGATTAGTCGACTAATCGACTAAGAGGCGACAGCCTTATAAAAATAATAAGAAAGTGCTGAAAGAGGTCTGGGCTAAACTCCGAATGTCCTAGAAACACCCCTGCACACACCTGACCTGTGCAAATTCCAAATAAGGATGAGTTATGGGCCTTTTAATGTTTATTCATTTTATCTGAAAAAATCTTGTTAATGTTTGTTTATTAACCGACCCCTCCACGCCTGTCATTTTGAAAAAGTGGCCCCCAGGCAAAGCAAGTTAAGTATCCCAGCCATACAGGCTATATATAGCTAAATGTACAGCTGCTGCACTTCTACAGAGAGCAGTTATATTATAAATACCACAGTTTCAGCCTAAGTATGAAAGTGGATCTCATATGATCTCACAGTTCTTGCTTCACAGACAGCAGTTAGTTAAGGCTGTTAATTTCCCGATAGACGCACCACTCTGGGTGACACACTGGGGCTGTACTTAACCATTATTAATGTGACAGGCCTCAGTGCAAAGCAAATCAATTAAACAAGAGCAATCACCATAGTCTGGATAACGGCCTTTTAAGACTGTTTTCATGTGACAAGGAGGTCCTGGATCCAGGCCTCTGCGCCAGGACCTGACAGGTCAAGAAAGCGGCATGAAACAATAGCACCTTCTAACCATCATCTCCCCTTTTTACCTGTCAGATCCAGTCGGCCTGTCTGGCTGCTGACGCGGCGCGCCCTGCGCCGGCTGCCACGAGGTGAATTTTCATGTCATGTCGAGGGAATTTCTCATTCCATTTACTCGACATTATAATGCAGCATTTATCGACCACAAAGCTATATGTCAAGGGCTTTTGCACCCGAGTTTTGGTCATTTTTCTAATAGTTTCAGTTACAGGTCCTTTGTGATGTTTTTGATGTACATGTGCATGTCTAAAGAGAGCAGAATAATAAGACTGGAGCAGTGAATTACCTTCATGCTGCCTGGAACCTCCAAAGTGTCTGGAAAAGAAAAGCAGATTTCACAAAAACATCACTTCTACTTCGTCATGAGGTCAGTTATCATTTTATAGAACAAATACTGACAAAAGAGGTCAAAATGTCATCCAAAACAGACTGAACGACAGTATCGTATGCATGCACTCATTTGTTTAATCAACCCTGCAGTAACCACCCTACATGCAGAGCTAAATTATACAACACACATTATACAATTATACATTATACAACACAGTTTTAATAGCAGCTCCTGTCACTGTGACTCTAATTGCCATTATTTTCAATTATTAATTACTCCAACATTGTGACGTTGTCGCTAACACACATTTCAGGTGTTGTTTCTGCACAGACCAGTAAATCAAATCAAGATTATAAATTAAAGAAGCAGGTGGAGGATAATCTCACCCACCAATGTAGCTCATTTTGATTTTGTACGAACCATTTTAAGAAGTAAAAACATTACTTTGTCCTTTAAAGAACTAAATAGGAGTCTGATTTATAGTTTTTGCCAACCTGTATGGTGTCTACCATTTGTTTTCCAGTGTTTCCGTTTATCATTTTGTATTTTCTTTGGCCAAGGACAAGGGTAAAGATAAGGATAAGGTCAATGCCCAATAGTATAACTCTGCCCAACACTTAGTGCAGTAGAACAAATAAAATGGAAAAACGTTTAAAGCATCATTACTGAAAATGTGTCTGATAAACACATTTTCTAAGAATAGAAAACATTTTGGATTTTGGTAACAGACTGGCCATAGACTGTGCTTCATAAAGAAACTTTGCATGTTGCAAAAAAGGTTTCAGTGAACCTTAAGTCAAGTTTACTCTCCTTTTTTAGTTAATGTTTGAGTTGTGACATTTCTTTCTCAATTCATGACCAAATGTGAGCTCAAAAGAGACTTTCAAAGAAAAAAAAAACATGAAAGAATCCTTTAATTAAAATATTAATCCTTAATCTTTGAATCTATAGCCCAGGATAGAGGCTTGTTTTCAGTGTAATCACCTACCTGAGGTACCCAACCCTGCTTGTAAACGCTTGTGTTTGCACAGACTCTGGGTGATTCATAAACGTGTCCTTGTGTGAAATACTAGCAGGAGATTTCAAGCTTTCCGTTTAAAAGTAATGAATTACAGCGACGAAAAAATGTGCAGCCATTTAAGGATAAAGCCGAGAATTTGGTGTCTGTCGCGGCGAGCCATCCATCACGTCCACAATAAAGGAGTTTTTGCCTGACGGTCGAAATTTATGGTCGCCCTTCTCTGCCCTAATAACTCAAAGCGCTGTGTCAGAGCCTGACAGCCGTTGCCGAAAACAGCACCCCTGTTATCAATCAAAAAACACTTGCATATGTTTAACTTTCGCCTGATCAGCAAGACATTTATAGGCTATTGAGTAATAAGATAAGTGGGCCTATTTCGATGGGAAGAAATGTGGAAGCTTTAAATGATTAATGGCAGACACAAGAGGGTTTTTTAAGCGCTCTTGGAATAAAAAGAAAGAATTTTTGGCTTGAATGTGGAGGAATATTTTTAATTTCCAAGAAAGAAAAAAACAGACTTGAAAAATTACATGCTATTAAATAGATGTCTGTAGCAGAATTAGGACTCTTTAAAAAAATGCCTCAGAGCTTATCTCCAATTAAACAAATCGTAGTTTTGAGTTTTACCAGACCAGGCAGACTAACAGGCCTAAATTATGATGGAGGAGTGAGGGAGAGACACACTCCACTTCTCATGGATTCACTTTACAGTAGTTGACCTGAATATGACTGAGAAGAGGCACACACAAAAAAAACTGCAGACAGCTGACAGATAACTGGCGGGCAGGACAGGCAACTGACAGATGACAGGCTGCGTGATTGAGAGGAGAAAGTTGCAGAAAATGTGAAACATGCCGATGGATATCGGGTGCACGTTGGAGTGAATATCTGACCAGAAAGGCCAATGGTGGGTTATTTTTCTTCTTTCAGAGTCAAAGGTTATTCATTAATGAGTCACTGTGGTGCAAAGACTGCCAGCTGCATGCAAGAAATTTGGGCTGGAACTGCTGTTTTCTGACTGTAGTGTACTTATGCAAGAAAAGGAGCTAAAGTGACTTGCTTGAAGTTAGAAAAAGGAGTGTAATACAATATTTTGCCCAGAGGTGTCAATTTGCCCACTATAATAAATACAATACATTATATTTACCACTATTGTAGATATATAGTATTACACACACACACACACACACACACACACACACACACACACACTGTAATGTTAGCTTCTTGGTTCTATGTTTGCTTATTTTGTTGTGGATGACATTACTTTTGTATTTGCTTATAATATTTATTGAGGTGAGATTCCTTCTTTAAGCCTCTAGGGGTTTGTTTTTTTTTCTTGCTTCTTTTCTTTTGTTGTGTTTTTACTTCTTTGTTTTATTGTGCAAATAAATCAAAATCAATTCGAAATACAATACACCTATTCATATCATACCTCCAATTATTCTGTATACAGTATAATATTTACTATTAGCACAACTTGTGCATACACTTTCTGCACTATTTTATCTGCACTGCTTACTATATTGTGTACATCTTAGCGTATTCATACTGCATTATATAAATATACAGTATTAATACCCCTACATTCTATTTTTATTCTGTAATTTATGTACATTACTCTGCACTTCTGGTTAGATGCTAAACTATATTTGCTAAACTATTTTTCTTAGTACCTACTCTGTGCAATGACAAAGTTGAATCTATCTATAAGCATTTTTGTACTCATCTTTCTTAAATAAAATAAAAAAAAGTGTTAATATGCATCTTGTCCTCACTTGACATTTGGAGGTTTTTGTCGTTTTTATCTCCTTGTTAGCCTGGTCCACTGTCCCTAAAACCACACAGGACGCAGGGGCAGCGCATGCGTGGAAGCGCCAATTACGCATATAAAGACACAAAATTAAAAGCGCTGGGAGTGAAATGTGAAATACACACTCGCGTGAGGAGGAAACGTCACATTCACTCAAGCCTCCGATCACCTCGGGATCTCTTTTTGATTTGGAGGCGGCACCGGCTGTGATCTGCGGACTAATTCAGATGCTGCCTGCGAGGAGGCGGAGTGATCTCTCCTGCCCACTACCCACAGTAAACCCTGCGCGCTCTCGGACCCGCAGCCACACTGTCACAGCGACGCCGGGGATGAAGCAACGCGGCTGTGATAACGCACGGATTCTGCTCTCACTCTCCGCGTCTCTTTTGAGGATTTAACATTGTTTATTTTATCTCTGGCAAAGGCTTTTAACCGTCTGGCGTTTCTGAGTGTTGGCTTTATTTACCCTACACATGTCTTTCTCAACCATTTCCACGAGAATTGGGTCATGATCACATCGCCCACGGTCTCTGTCCTGAGAAATAGCACGAATCCAGCGTGGGAGAGCGGCTCCTCGGGGGAGAAGGGCGCAGCGAAGATCAGCCAGCTATTCGTCCACAACTCCGTCTCTCCTGCAGACCCTTCTCGCCAAGCCAGTCGTCTTCCCATAAAGGTTTTGAAAATGCTTACCGCTCGGGCAGGACACATTTTACACCCGGAGTACCTTCAGCCTTTACCGTCCACTCCTATCAGCCCCATCGAGGTAAGCACTAACACGGCGTTTGTGGAAACGTTTGCGCACACGGGCATCAATTCGCTAAATATCAAAGTACAAAGTGTTTCATCACTTCCAACCTGCTGTTGTGGGATGATTTTTTTCGGGACAGATTGGGTCATTAACTGATGATAAACAAGATTGTGTTTATATTCGATAAAGAAAAGAATAGCCCTCTGATAATACTCTCCTAATGTGATTTTCAGAGCCGATATCCGAGTGCATTTCTGACATTTTCGGTTGTTTGTCTGTGTCGAATTTGGACTCGCTTTGAAATTTAATGACCTTGTTGTAGCAAATTGATGCCCGAGTTTGTCATGTCATTTTCGACGTGTGGCAGTTGTTCAGTCTTATCTCCTATCATGTAAATCAGCTGTGTGTACGCTCCCTCTTTACATGCCGATTACGCCGAGTTGTTTTGAGTTTCATCCCGAGATAAGTTCATGCGCAATGCGTAAACTGCGCGAAACGGTCATATGTGCGTATTTACCACAAAACATAATATGTACACGTGCTTTTATGCATTTCATTAACTGTGTTTTGTCTTATTCCGCAGCTGGATGCCAAGAAAAGTCCACTGGCTCTTTTGGCCCAAACGTGCTCTCAAATTGGCAAACCGGACCCGCCGTCCTCCTCCAAACTGTCCTCTGTGACCTCGAATGGATCTAGCGACAAGGAGAGCAAATCCGGCCCGCTGAAAATGAGCGACATCGGAGCCGACGACAAATCCAGCTTCAAACCTTACTCCAAATCGGAGAAGAAGGACTCGAGCGGCAGCCTCAGTGGAGATAAAACCAGTTTCCGAGTGCCTAGCGCCACCTGCCAGCCGTTCACCCCCAGGACAGGCAGCCCCAGCTCCTGCACCTCCGTGTCTCCTCTGCCGGCTGAAGGCAAAGCGGGGGACAAGGAGGAAAAGAAGGAGTCTGATAGCAATAAAAGCAGCACGGCAGAGAGTAATGGCAGCCATAGGATAAGTGGAATTACGTCTGATGGCAGCCAGGAGAACACATCTGGATCCAAGACTGTTACATCAGATTCACCATCTGTAACCTCATCGTCCTCCGTCCTCGGCTCTGGACTGGTGGCCCCAGTTTCCCCATATAAGCCCGGCCATACAGTTTTCCCCATGCCACCTGCTGGCATTTCCTATCCTGGAAGTTTAGCGGGTGCTTATGCAGGTTACCCGCAGCCATTCCTCCCTCACGGAATGACCCTTGACCCCACCAAATCCAGCAGCCAGCTGCTGAGCGCACAGTTTGCTGCAGCCAGCTCTCTGGGTTGCAGTAAAGCGGGGACGAGTCCCTTAGCTGGAGCATCCCCGCCGTCTCTAATGTCTGCCAGCCTGTGTCGAGACCCCTACTGCCTGAGCTACCACTGCACAAGCCATTTGTCCGGTGCATCCAGCGCCAACTGCGCACATGACTCTGCTGCGGCTGCTGCTGCTGCTGCTCTCAAATCCGGATACCCGCTCATGTACCAGACGCACCCGTTGCACGGCGTGCACTCCTCGGCCCCGTCTTTCAGCGGACATCCCTTATATCCTTACGGGTTTATGCTTCCCAACGACCCCCTGCCGCACGTGTGTAACTGGGTGTCTGCTAACGGACCTTGCGATAAGCGCTTTTCCTCCTCAGAGGAGCTCCTCGGCCACTTGCGGACTCACACAGCCTTTGCCGGGACGGAGAAGTTGATATCCGGGTACCCGGGCTCGTCTTCTCTCGCCAACGCCGCTGCCGCCGCTGCTATGGCCTGTCACATGCATATGCCTCCCAATGGCAGCCCTGGCAGCCCCGGCGCGCTGGCCCTCAGGGGCCCCCATCACCCTCTCGGACTGAGCAGCCGCTATCACCCCTATTCAAAGAGCCCCCTGCCCACACCCGGGGGCCCCGTGCCGGTGCCAGCGGCCACAGGGGCCTATTACTCCCCGTACGCCTTGTATGGACAAAGACTGACAACAGCCTCGGCCTTAGGATACCAGTAGAGACAAAGAATTATACATTTCTAATTAAAAAAAAAGGAGATTTAGGCCCAATGCGTTTTATATTGTACTTCATGCAGGGACTGGATCCATGTGGGGATCAGTGTATTTATTTGCGATAGCTTCAAGCGTGACTAAAATAAAAAATAATATAACTTTGAAGACTCAATGTGCATTATTTTACACAGGAGAGAGTATTATGGGTTGTGTATACCATGCTGTGCATCAAAAAGGTATTTTGTGCAGATTTAAAATGGGACTTTAAGAAATATGGATTTTATTCTTCATGCTGAATCAACTATAAAGTTATTTTAATTCTGCCTCCCTCAGACGGTGCTGAGTGATCTGACAGAATGATGGACGTGGAAAATCAATCACAGCATCTTCTTCAGAATTGTCATTGATTTATTTTGTGGAGAGCGAAATGTTTCATGAAGGCCGTTTTTACCTGGATGTTTTTTTTTTTTTTAAAGCTCCAGACAGCTCTGACTCAGTTTGCAGAGGGTTTTTTTTTTCATTTTAGAGAGATTTAAACATATATATATATTTTTTTTTTTTATTTATTTTTTTTATTATTATTATATATATGTACTATTATACATAAACTGAGTTTTGAGTTAGGTCAAATCAGTTCAAAAAGCTTTAAGCTTTAATAAGAAGAATTTATATTTTATTTTAAATTTTTTTAATTCAGTTTTTCTTTTCAAAAAATGTTTGGGGGCATTAGTTTGGCTCTGCATTAAATGTTTCTGTTTAATCAAATATATATTATGCATTTATTTAATTGGGAGACTAGCAAACATAAATGCATATAAAGATTATATATATATTTAATTTTATTGTTGACAGTCATGGTGAAATGTCTTATTATATCTATTTTATTATATACTATCTATATATTATTTATATTATTATAGTATTTCATATTATTCATAACCTTGGTTTTGTCTTTTATGTTTTGGTGTCACCATGTGGCTGGAGCTGCAATGTTTAGTCGACTAATCGATTAGTCGATCGACAGAAAAAAAACGCAGAGTAATCGTTAAGTCATTTTTCATGCAACATTTTCAGAAAATGCTGTTTTCACACTCTCAAATATGGAGATTTCCTGCTTTTCTCTGTTTTATATAATATTTAATTTAATATTTTTGGGTTATGGGCTGATAAAACAAGACAGGAAAAGACATTACTTTGGACTTTGAGAAACTGGGATGGACATTTTTCACTATTTTCTGACATTTCATAGACCAAACGATTAATTGAGGAAATAATTAAATCAATAATGCAAATAATTGTTAGTTGCATCCCTACACGTGGCTGACAATGGGTTTTACAAAGGGGCCTACAGACAAATACACGACTAATTATAGAATTGCAAAAGTTTTTGCATGTTTTTATATTTAATATAAGCTAATAGTGAGGCTTCTGTAGGCATGCATGTTTTGGTTTTGTTAACCTTATGTGAAAATAAGGGTATAGCTACAGTATGCAGAGAGTGTGTGTGTGTGTGTGTGTGTGTGTGTGTGTGTGTGTGTGTGTGATTCTCTATATGTAAATGAATTAATTTGCCAGTTTGGATTTGTTTACAGTGTTCAGCGTTGAAAGAAGCAGGTAGACGAGAGAGAGAGAGAGAGAGAGAGAATAAACCTCAGACGACACACTAATCTGATGAGAAGGGATAGGACACCAGACTCACACTTTCACACACTCATTTACAACTCGGGGCAATTACAGTAGCTGCCTATGTTTTCTTTTTGGACCCCTTCCCTGCGCACACACACACACACACACACACACACACACACACAGTAGAAGAAGAGTTCTAGGTGGTATCATGTAGTGTACATTACACACAGCTTCAGTGTTAAATCGCCTCCATGTGTAATTCTATAGGATGTAAAGCTCCGCCCACTTTCTCGCTTTCCCCATCAGCTTAACGAAAGGTTCAGAAGAAATCAGGTGATCAAGTAGAATCTAATTATCTTGACACGAACCTCAACTGGCAGGAGGATTAACAGTACTCATAGCTATGTGTGTGTGTGTGTGTGTGTGTGTTCGTGTGTGTGTGTGTGTGTGTGTGTGTGTGTTCGTCTGCATGCAAATGTGTGTGTTCGTCAAGGGGAAGAAAGTGCACTGAGCTGGTTATCCACATACCTTTTTGGCATCTCCTGACTGGAGCCGACCCTGTCAATCTGCTGCACTCCGCTCCAGTCTTCCATTTAATGCTTATTGAATTCAGATCATTTTCGTAAGCAGAGCAAAGTTTTCTATTGGAAGGTCAGACCCATTAACAATTTATAAGAACTTGGATAGCCCGAAACGGAAAGTCACAAAGCGATGATAGGAGTGTGATAGTATAGTAGATGATGTTAAGACATTGCATAAAAAGAGAGTGAGCATTTCTGGTACTTGCTGACTTATAGTGGCTTTTAAAACAAGTGTATAGTTGTATTTGTGTGCATTACGTTTGCTATAAATGTCAGGTTCCAGGCAAGGAATTATAGCTATAGTGTGGTCAAGTTATTCTTCATGGCAGAGGCTACTGTTGTTTGCAAGTGTTGTATCATAAGGTTTTCTCCAGTCTGCTCGTACTTCTGTGTTTTGCTCAAGTACACAATGGATACAACTCAGTCGATGGACAAGATGGAGTTGTGGCAGTGGTTGTGCTTGAATCATAGTCTGCCATCCTGCAGCTCTGTAAACAGACAAGTCTGACTAATACAGAATTTGTGAGTCCAATGCCAGTACTATAGCTGGAGATGTGATGTGTTTGACAATATGTCAGGGCTGTACCATTTCAATATGGAAAATCCAGCAGTCACACTGCGTTGCAGCAATATTTACGTCATTTGGATGATGTTTTACATTCTGATCCTTGCACAGGGGAGCAAAGCTGAGGTGAACAATAGAGGTGCTGTTTTGTATACAAAAAAGGCTTAATCATGTAGACTATTTATTTATTTATTGAATTACCAGAAAACATGCTATATCATGATATATATTGTTTTCGAGGTATGACCTACATCGGGAAGGTTTTGGCCATATTTCCCAGCCCTACATTATACACTTATACATCATTATAATACCCTTATACATCATTATAATACTCTTATACATCATTATAATACTCTTATACATCATTATAATACTAAAAAAAACTGTCAAAATCACAAATTAGCTTTTAAAAAAACATTTTTTTTTACAATTAGCAAACGTGCTGACTCTTGAAAAAAAAAAGGAAGCAATGTCATACATAGGCAAGTTATCAGTACCTGAATTATGGATTATGGAAAACAACAAATTAAATGACCATAATTAGGCAGATGACACACAAATTTACATAAATACGTTTTCATTTTAAAACGCATAACTTTTGCTACATTTATGCCTGGTGTCCACACTACTCCGGTGTTTCTGAGCCCCTAAAACAGAGACGTTTGGAAACACTGCTGACCCCGTTTTAGTTTGAAAACTCCAGAGTTGCATTTTAGTCTGGACAGGCAGAAACAGAGACTTTTGGAAACAATTGACGACTGTAAAGGTATCTTTGCAGGTTTCCCTAAAAACAAGCGATTAGACAGCTGCAGCTGATTCAGAACGCTGCTCGAGTTCTGAGATCTTTCCGCTGGCTTCCTGTCTGTAAAATAATTTATTGCAAAGTACTACTGTTGGTTTGTAAAGAACTTTATAAAACAAAGTTTCTGATCTTCTGCTACATTATGATGAACCATCCAGACCTCTCAGGTCGTGTGGTTCAGGTCTGCTTTCTGTCCCCAGAGTCAGAACTAAACACGGAGAAGCAGCGTTTTGTTTTTTTAATGCACAAACTCCCAGAAAACTGCAGATCTGCTGCAACTCTCAGTTCTTTTAAATCAAGGCTGAAGACCTTTTTTTTTGTTTGCCACTGCCTTTTATTAAACCAAGTAATTATTCATTTCTTACACTGCACTGTAACTTTTATTCTATTTTAGCTTGTTTTTATTTCCTATTCTCCTGGCTCTTTAATGACTGATTTAATTGTTTTTAAATGTCCTTTTGTAGTGCATTTCTTTTGCACTTTGTCTCGCTTTGCTTTTAATGTTTCATGTAGCCTAAAGCACCTTGAATTGCCTTGTTGCTGAAATGTGCTATATAAATAAAACTTGCCTTGCCTAAATCTTATCTACTGCTACGAAAACTAGTATATTAACCAATAACAATTCAGCATTGATATACTGCTTGGGATATATACGCATCGTTATTCGAGAAACAAGTCAGAGTGAGGAGGTCAGAAATATTGTGTCCTTCCTGCCAGGAGAAGCTCTTGGCAGCGTCGCCAGGAGGAATGTGTCACATCAGAAATGTCAGGGGATAATGTGCGATCAACAGGACCTGTCCATGGAAGGTCAGCAGCTCTGCTCCCCAGCTGAGAGGCACGGACTCTTCCAGAGAGACCGGAGCAGGAGGCCTGCATTGACCAGATTACTGGCAATACAAGGAGCCGAAAATGTCACCATGCCCCTCTATTTACAGTGCGAACTGTCAACACCTTAAATGCCTTCTTGAAATACACTAACATGGTTGCCCTAATGTATACCCTGAATCACTGCTGACAGATTTGTTGCTGAAAGCTGGATTGAGACGAGGTGTCATACACACATATTTACTCCCTCCAGGTGTGTGATAGCTTATTGATCCCCGAGGGACAAATTTGTCATTTTACTTATTTCTTACCTCCTCAGCAGTGAGGTCAGAGTGCTGGATCTGCCACAGAGCCACAGAGCAGCCATCAAAATACTGATGGAGACTCGCTGCACTGCTCAAGTATGCCTCCAAGCGCTGGCCGATTAATCACATTTTATTTTGAATTACGATTTTGACTTTCAACGATTGTGACAACAAAATAATCAAGATAAAACGATTATTGTGCCGCATTGTGTTTCAAAATGATGCACTCATTTTGTCTTGTGTTATAAATCCAGCGCACCCCTTTCCTTTACAGCCGTGTGCTTTCACCCGTTTTCACTGAGTTACTGACTATATGTTGAATATAGTTATATAATATAATATATGTTTAGGAGTTTTCAATATATGACATACATATTTGATCTAATTTATTTTGATTTAATAATTTTTTTTATATATTGAAAATCTGCAGTAGTTTGCAGTAGGTTGTGGAAGTGCATGTTACATCATAGTTGAACTTATTTTTATCTAATTTATTTTTATGTATTATTTTTATATTATTTATTTAAATGTATACACATATTTATATTATATATATATATAATAAATGTAGAAAATGTTGATTATATATATATATAATCAACATTTTCTACATTTATTTTTGTTTTTGTTT
>JAOVVB010233525.1:0-10141 GCA_028570985.1 Heterobranchus longifilis
GGGCTCGTCTGCTTGTGTGGGCCACATAGAGGCATAGGTAGGAAATTGAAAAAGTTTAAAAACTAGTCATAAACTCCCCGTAGTATCTTTTAATCTATTTTCTTTCTCTTTAAAACAAACTACAAAAGACAAAATGAGTTTTGTTTTTATTTTAACAATAAAAATGATTGACAAAAGCAATTAATAAAGTGCAAGCCACTTGTGTGTGCAGATATCAGCGCACTAACCCAACTGCATGGGTTGCCGTGGTAACAACGTAAGTGCTACGCTGGTGAAGTAACCTTCCAAAGCTAAAGCATGAGCTAGTTTAGCTGCTAACTAGCCAATGGTACTAAATGCCATCCCCCACCGCACCTCCGCAGGTAGTTCAGGCCGACAATTGTGTTGCTGCATTGCCCCCCCCGCTTCAAACCTCAATCCGAAACCACTGAGCCGGACATGACAGCAGGCAGGTGTCAGGTCTGTGCAGCAGAGCACCAGAATAAACACACACGCGCAGAATGACACTACACTACTGTTAACTACAGGAGCTCAGGGGGTCATTACCCAAGTTAAAGTGAAAATCGATTTTCATCTTTAGACATTGTCCTAAACCATAAATTAATTTATAAAATCGATTTATCTCCCAGCTCTATCTCGAAGATATTACGCACCTTTTAAGGACATTTCACGTGTCACATCTACACATTTTAAGCTTTTTGCGTGTCATTTTACACCCCGTTCTCATTCCCAACGGACATTTCAGGACACTTTTACGCATCAAACTATGACATTTCACTACGGCCGCAGTTTTAAACACGTGGTTAACGTTGTGAATTCAAATTAAAGTTATGTTTAGGCAACAAAACTACTTGGTTTAGGGGGTGCAGGTCCTTTGTTTGTGTAGCCAGGTGAACCATGTACAGAGTGTTTTTGTACTGTTTAAATCACATGATATTATTTCCTGAGGGATTTCTTTGGGTTGAGGTAACGATGACACTTTAAAGCAGCTTAAGGGGAAATCCACTCTCATGTGAAGTCAGTTACAGGAAGTGGCAGTAGCTGGAAACTAACAGACCACAGACTTTGTATTCTTGATGATTATTGTAGATTAGAAGAATGTGATGTGTAAGATATTCCCACTTCGCTGAGGGCAAAACTTTTCTTTTTTTTTTTTTTCTTCATTTAGAAAGCAGGCCAATACTGTTGTCTTGATACTAGTGTATTGATACTGTTGTCTTTAGATAAAATACTGAGTCCACTGGGGAGAATAATTGCAGATTTTGACTTAGGGATAAGCTTTCATAAGAGACATAAGCTTTCTTATTTGTTGTACTATACAGAAAGTGGAAGACAGCTATTCTGTTCTGCTGTGATTATCGTGAATTCTCCAAATTATAAAATTAATATGGTTCTCCATTGAGGGCAGTCGGTCAATAAAAGACCCATAAAAAGAATATTTCTCTGTGTCCTGTGCCATCCTTCATTACCAGGTCACATTTGTTTGACCAAATCACCCCGTCCTCTTACACTTACTACGTCACCTGACTTTCCTGGGTTTACTTTAGATTTAGTTGAAAGCATCGTGCGACTAAATTCGTAGTGATCCCACATGAAATTAATTAACACATTAGACCCATACTGAGACAACTAAATGCCAAAAATGTGATAATATCAGTTTGTATAGAATGTATTTTTGTATGTTCAAATTACAAATTACTTGTATTTTATCTAAATACATTTTCTCATAGCAGTGTTTTGTATATTATTTTGATACATTTGATGAGCAAGTTTTTGTAATTTGTAACAAGATACTTTTTGATGTATTTTTTTACCCATCTCTGCCCATCCACCACCCCTCCCGTCTGCCCTAAAAGGCTTTTTCTGCTCTTAATAGCACGTTACATGATGTCAGGACTCAGCAGACATGAACCTTGATAAAGACAAATGTGTCAACATATAGACAGGTTAAAAACCTTTTAACAGAGGAAAACAGAAGTGACAGCAGACCTTGTGTGGAGTTGAGGATGCAGAAGAGGTAGAGGATGGGGTAGTTGACATATCCTGAGCCCAGGAAAGCCAGGCCCCAGGTGGTCCCCATCAGGCAGGTAAGACCCATCACAGTAAGGCTGCTCCTGCAGGACTCACTGAACCTCCCAGAGTCTTTCCAAGTCTTTCCCTCTGCCTCCGCTCCGAGCTTCGAGGTGCTCCTGAACACTCGCTTCATCTTACAGATGTTGGAGGCCACTGCCACCAATATGCCAGAGTTGAAGATGAATATCAGGGTGAAATACACCAGGTTCAACGAGTAGAAGAAGGACTCGTCTGTGATCCAGCAGCTGTGGGACAGGCAGATAACCCAGTGGATTGTCAGAAGAATTGTCAATTCAATTCAAATTCAAAACACTTTATTTGTCCCAGGGGGGAATTAAAAAGGCACACAGAGTAGCACATTACAGTAACAAGTTTAAATAACACACACCCTGTATCAAAAAAAAATAAAAAAAATAAGAATAATAAAATAAGAATAAAGTGTACACATTCTGCTAATACTATACGAAAAAAATGAGTGCAAAAGAATTACTGTACTCAGTATGAGGATGCAATACATTTGCTGTACACTTCCTGATGATAATGATGGTCCTAGTGCAACATTAGTATATGTATGGGTAGCTCTATAATAATAATAATAATAATAATAATAATAATTATAATAATGTGTAGCTCAATGGCTCTATAATAATAATAGCTCTATATTATAATAATAATAATAATAATAATAATAATTACATATATATGTATTTAATACATATGTAAATAAATAAAATAACATTATGTTAAATGTTTCAAGTAAGTAAGTCATATTTTCATGAAATCAAACACAGCTTTTGATATTATTTATGGTTGGTATTTTTACAGCAGTAGTGATGTAATGTATTACAATGTCACCTCTCTATATAATAGTTTTCATTGTTAGTGGCGGAGTCCGACATTCCCTTGTTGTATTAAAATTATCTTCACACACACGTTACTAACCATATTAACCAAAACAATAATTTTAAATCCTTTTTCATACAAATCTGATACAAGATTATACTTACATATGTTTTGTATGTGGTATACAGCACGTCATATAAGTTAGATAAGGTATTTATCATGTACATTTGCTGTATGTGCTGTTTTTCTATATGCAGAATAATCTTGTGTATAAATCATATATACATATAAACATAAGTAAAAGAAAATAAATTGTATGAAAATAGCCAAAACCCTGTAACACAAATGCACAAAGCAGATTTACTTACATGGCGTTAGTTTGGTTAGTATCAGCCATGGACATCTGTGTAACTCCGTAAAACTGTTTGAAATCCTTCACTCCCAAAGAGACTGCCACGATTACACCAGGGATCCCTGAGAATCACACATGTACACATACAGTTTAACGACATGTTAATTCATGTGTTATGCTGGAAGATGCTATTAAACCTGCTCCTGATGGACTTTTCATATATCAAGCTTACACAATATCCCATCAAGATAGGTCTAGTGATGCTACAATGGAGTTTGATGGCAGAAAACATTCATCCGAAACATTTACGGTTTATTTATTTTTTTTACCCTGCACCAATGTTCAACAATAATATATGAAGAAAAGCATCACAGAAGAGGCAGAGATACTAGTGGCTTTCTGTGCAACAGAGGCTCAGTGGGTGTCTTCATAAAAAGTTTGCTTTTTTCAGGGTTCCTACAACTTAAGGAAAATTACATTTAAGACTTTTTAAAAAACCCCTCCGGTGAAAATCAAGTTTTTAACCATGTTAACATATCTATATGGTGTTTCTTTATTTGCTACAAGACATATCATGAGTTAAATGAGCAGTCAACACCATGGCTGAGAAGTTCTGCCTTGAAACAATCCTGATTCAGACAGTCAGGTTTTATGACATCATATGTCTAAGGAACCAGTCAGTCACTTCCCTAGCCACAAGTGACTGGCGTAACTATGGCAGCGGTGGTGGGCGGGGCTTGAGGCCAGATCCAGAATTTCTTAAAAGGTGCTGTAAGTGGTATTTTTTTTCTTTTCTTTTTTAAAATTAGTGTTAAATAGGTCTACATTCAGACAACCTCTGCTCTGCAGTATACAGAAAAGACATTTTCTGGTATCCCGTTCCCATCCAATCAGGAGAGAGGACTCCAGAAATGTATTTTCTGTTTCCTGCAGAGCGGAGGGACTGAGGGACTGGGAGACCCACATTACTGACCAAACACTCACTGATGGCTGTCGCAATGTGGAGCTAAGTGTAAATCACTTAGTCACTGTTATGAAAGAGTTCAACGTGAAGACATTTTAAATGGGAACTGTCATTACATTTGATTCATGATATTTAATTATTTCTTGAAGTGTATGTATATATATATTTAACTCCCCCCCCCCCCCCCGTAATGTGTTGTTTTTCATGTTTTTTTTTTGCATTTATTGAATTTTCTTTCTTTTCTTTCTTTTTTTTTACTGCTCATTTTGTGAGCGTCCTGTTTTTTTTTTAAGTTGAGGGGAGGTCCCTTGTATAATCCTGTGGCTTCTTGACCTCTCCTGTCACATTTCTTGCTTTTAACTATCTGGATTGTTATGCATTTTTATGTGTGTGCAAAAATAATAAACATAAACATAAAAAGAGACATTATGAATCTAAGCATAATTCATTTCCTCAGTGAACGGGTGAAGAAAGTGAAACAGCTTTTTGCTGAGGGCCAATTTGTGAAAGACTTTTTTTTATTTTTAAATAACCAATATGATGTGAGAAGCAGCTGGCCCCCAGGTATTTTCACATTATCTAATTGGTGGCCCCCATTCAAAAAAGTGTTGTCATCGTGTAATCACACTGTATGTAGTAAATTAGAGTAGCGCTCTCGCAGCACTCACCCCATCCAGCCAGAGACAGTTTGAGCAGGTAACGTTTGAAGTAGGTGTTAAACACCTTTATCAGCAGCAGATAGAGGTGAAGTGCCTCTATGGCCATCCAGGTGAAACAGCAGAGTAAGGAGTAATGCATGAGAGCTGCGAGAAACACACACACCCAGGCGGGCCCCATCGTGGCCCCCCACTCGGTCAGCAGGAAGGTGGAATTGAGCAGAAACAAGGCTCCGCTCAGAGATACATGGATAGAGATGGAATAATCCATCTTGTGGTTTCTGATGAAGAGATAGGAGAACAGGCAAAATATGAGCTTTTTTATAAGCAGATAGGAATTGGTTCTAAATGTAACTGCAGTAACAGTTTTATTCCATTTTAGCATATTTGTATCTTCTAAAAGAGCACAGAGGGAAATAAAAATCAGATGAAATAACCAAAACTGCTGCATTCTGGCAGTGGTGGAATGTAACAAAGTACATTTACTCAAGTTTTTTATGCTACTTCATACTTCTACTCCACTACATTTTGGAGGCAAATACTGTACTTTTTACTCTGCTACATTAGTTTGACAGCTTTAGTTACTTTGCAGATTTAGAATAAATAATCAGCATATATATTATTATCGACTAAGCTACCAAGCAGTATATAAAGTAATTAAATAGAGCTGAAATGATTAATCAATCGTCAGCAAAATAATCATGAACTATTTTCATTATTGATTAATTCATGCTAAAATGGCAGAAAATGCATTTTTCTATCTGCAGTTTTATATCATATTAAAGTGAATATCTTTGGGTTTTGGACAAAACAAGACATTTAAAGACATCACCTTGGACTTTTGAGAAACGGGGTTGTGACATTTTTCAATATTTTCTGACATTTTATTGACCAAACGATTCATTGAGATGATAATCTGCAGATTAATCAATAATGAAAATAATAATTAGTTGCAGCCCTATAATTAAAATTTTTACCAGCTGCAACACTGACGTGACAAAACACATTAATGCATCAGTTATTATAGTTCAATAATATAATATATATATATATGATTCTGAAATGGGCCAGTCTGCATAATGAGTACTTTTACTTTTGGTACTTTGAGTACATTTTCATGCTCATACTTTTGTACTTTTACTTACAATGTTGAATGCAGGACTTTTACTTAGCAGAGTATTTCTACACTGTGGTATACTTTTACTTAAGTAAAAGATCTGAATACTTCTTCCACTACTGCATTCTGGGAACCCATCGGCTCTTGGTCTGACGATGATTTAGTCTCTGGGGGTAATGGCTAACATTTTGGAGGTTTCAGTGTAGCCAGCGGATATTTGGATAACGTATATGTGGGCCTCTTCCCTGCACCGATAATTGTTTACAGTTCGATTAGACGCAAGAACTGAGTTGGCAGTTGAGAGACGATGTCTACAACCACACTGTTTCACAAGTAGCAAGTATTTATCAAGTATTATAAATGCAGTATGCAGATAATAAATGTGCTCTCCACACAGACTATTAACCTGCATGCAACCAAAGCCCGCTCGGACTATAAACGGAAAACAGATATTACAAATATCTGTTTATAGAGATTAAAACTGAAAAACAGAAAACAAAAGTGTAGGAATTAGGATACTCATATAATAATACCTACCGACTGAAGACATAGATCACAAGGGACAAAGCAGTGAAGAACGCAGACAGGCCACAGCCTATGTAACTGATGTATGACAGGATTTTCCAGTGGACTTCTGCAATCGGGTCTCTCATCTGCAGAAAACGTGGAAAGGATTCAAAATGTACAGGTTAGCTTTGACCAACATCTCGGAACAAGTCAAAGCTCATTATATTGGTTTATAACAGTACTGAATAAAGATGATCAAAGATGACTCATCTGTTGCATTGTTTATTTCCTGTACGGTGCTAAATGAAAAAAAGATATCAGGAACAAATCAGTCAAATCAAATGTGTCTTCTTACCAGTAGGACGGCAAAGGGTGTCGCATGGTTACAGCTGCAAATAATTTCAGTTTGGTAATAATTGGTGTCACATCCATCTGTTTTCCAGAGCCAATCTGGGAACATGAACGCAACTTAGTTAACTTAATCGGGCCTAATTCTGCTGGGTGTTTCAACAGCAAGATCAACAAAGTAGTTCTACATTTTTAAACATGCTAACACATAATTAGGCAAAAATCACAAAATTAATCATATAACTGTGATTATTCTGCTGACATACTTTCAACTGTTTACAACTTTGCAGATTTTTTTGTTACAAATGTAAAATTTGTGAGTTAATAAGCAATAACTAGAATACAATTCCAGTGCTTTATGGTTTATCCTGCTGTAAGTAAAAACTGATATACAACCTACCATGTTCATCAAAATAATGACACTGTAACCATGAGCCATTCTGTAAACATACAAAAGCAAGTACAGGTTTAATAAAACACTGTGATTAAATCCAGTGAAATCAACCAAATCAGCTGTAATTCCCTTGTAAAGCTTAGTGTGGTGGTGTTCTGACAATTCTGTGACGGATTACACATATATCCTTATTAAGTAGGTGCAGAACAGCTACAAATGAATATGACATCTTAAATTTGGTTGACACGTTCAGATTCTGGGAGTTTGATGGACTTCTCGGCTGCAGGACAGAAATGGTATAGTGAGTCCCACTGAGGGAGCAGCATGCTCCTGCAATACAGGAAGCTGCAGTTTCAGGACCACATTCATAGGACCCTAGTTTTTACTGAATGTAACTTGCATGACAACGTGGGCATACTGCACAGACATCAAAACACAGTTGTTTGAACCCTGCTACAATGCGACCTGGTAGTGAATAAATAGGAGGCCAAATGCAGCATAAAATCTACTTTATAATTCATTATACATGAAGATGTGATTCACTTTAGAAGTAGCAAGATGTAACCATAGTCTGTATATAAAGATATAAAACCAAGCTCTTAAAATACAAAAGCATGAAAACAATGACCAAATTTCCACTTTGGCAATGTTTGCCATACGCCATCTTCAAAATAGAGTCAAATCAAGTCAAGACAATGTTATTTATATAGCCCAACATTTGTCAACTTTGCATTTGTACAATACATGCAGCTCACAGAACTGTCAATCGATAGTGAAACATGAAAGCATACATGCACAGACAGACTTACATCCATATCTGTGTGTGGAACAATTCTGAAAGTCATTTTGATTGGTGTCTTCAGATTATGAAGGCGTTGTTTGCCCAGTAGCTCTATCCTCAGAACCATTGATGAGATTTCTTCCTGTTCAAACTAAGAGACAGGTTTAGTACAGTTATATATATATATATATATATATCCCATAATGATCAAATAATCTACATTCATGACTATGACCAATGTTGTGCTAGTTACTGAAAAATAGTAATTAGTTACAGTTACTATTTACCTCATTACAGAGTAACTCAGTTACTTTACTAGTTACTTACCAAAAAGTAATGCTTTACTGTGATAAGTAAATTTTTAAATGTATTTCTTCTTCACAGGTTTACCTGGACGCACCATAAATTAACGAGGGGCACCTGAACACACCATTAAGTTCCGTCAGTGGTCAGTGCCTGCACACATTTTGTTGTTTGTTTACAACTCAGAAGGCAAATATTGCCACAGTGGTGACTTCAGGGACACAGGGGGATTTTACAGTTATGCTCTCCATCATCTCCAGCTCCAGCAGTGGAAAAGTACAACTGCAGGCTAACTGTTACACCGGTAAGCTAAGTGTTAGCTGTGTCTTTACGCTGCAGACTTTTGCATGTTCTGCTGTTGTAATCCTTTTGAGTATAATACAGCCACGTTAGATCATTCAGCTTTAACGTTACCTGCTCCCAAGTACCCAGCTGTGGTTTGGCTCTACTTTTGTCACCATGTTTTATCTTAAAATATCTCCACACTGCCGACATCGCTGCTCTGACTTCATGTTGCAGGTACATGAGCGCAGTATTGGACTCCTTAACTAATGCAGTAATGAATCTTTCAGTCACGGTAATTTAGTTACTTAATTTTAAAAGTAATGCGTTAGAGTACTAATTACTGCCCAAAGTAACAGAGTTACTGTGTCCCAATGGCTACGTTTTAAACCGAACCATGAGGGTGTCAGGACTGTGGATTGGATGGACGATGCAAGAGTAAATAGGATGACATACTTGGAACTGACTGTGATGCATGTAGCTGACCAAACCAATAATCCTCTCCTCCTTTGGGATGGTGTGCAGTGCATACGTAGGCAGCCAAACGTCTGGGATAAATGATGTGTTCTGAGGCAGCAGCTAACAGGGGATATAAGAAGATGAGGTTAAGGACGGCAGTTTGAAAAAAAATAAAACATCAATGTTAATCTAACATTGATCAACAAGGTTCTTAATCAACACCGTGTCATCAGCATACCTGTGGAGCTTCTGTCTGGATCATGGAGTTAGTGGAGTCGAGGGCCGCCTCACTGATGTTGACCACATTCAGAGACAAGACATTCAGGTTGTAAGTTATGGAGCCTCCAGCCTCAAGCTGGGATCTTCCCATGATGTTATGGATCATCTTTCTTTCCGCACTGCAGAAAGACAAAGGATCAACAGGTTTGTTCTTCGGTGGCACATACGAGCGATTTAAGAGATCTGTAGTATTCACCAATTTTCTGGTATATTTCATCGTAGGTACAAACGAAATTCACGAGTGGTCCAGACCTGTCGTACGAGTCTCGTGCACAGGGGAAAACTCTCATTTGACTTAAGAATTATAATGGCTTCATCTAAACCTGGAAATTCATCAGGGTCTGCCATGATTGAGGATATTCCAATCCCTACAACAGCCCTTCAATCAAAATCAGTTTATTGATTGGTCAGCTGATCTGATGAGACATTAAAAGGAGCGGCTGGGCTGTTGTGGAAACAGCATTACTGTAATATTAATAATATTGCATGATTGTTATAGATTAGGCAAATTACCTGGAAACAGGAATGCTTATAGTCTATCAGTCTATAGTTGCACATATTATTATTAGTCCTATAATATCATCCTGAGGCTGAAAAGGACATCACATTTACTGTACCTGTTGTTTTTCACAGACTCCCACAGCAAGAGGCGCTATTTTAGTAAACACTCAAATGGGTTGTATTAGAAAGTAAGGACAAACAACAAATGAAGCTTATGCGTAAATTCAGTCAGGCAGACTATTAATTTACTCACTCATTCATTCCTCTCTCTCCTTCCCACTT